>OY755040.1:96276218-96538718 GCA_963576565.1 Aspidapion aeneum
GTGTCGAACCTAGTACTTAGATTATTTAAGGTTAAAGCTCACCGTGTAATGTGGAAAAAAGCTGCGTTGAAAAGGATGAGGAGCTTACATAACTAACTAACATAAGCTAAAAATCAAACTAAAAATTAAAAATATTTAAAAAAGTTAAACGGTATTATTTTTTGGCTCTACCAAAAACTAGAAAATAATACGAACGTAACACTGACTTTGTAGCGGATAAGAACCTGCAAGTTTAATGACTGCATAATCAAATAAGAATGATTTTTCTAGAAAAATTTGTTTTTAAGTGCAACAAAATAAATATTTTTTAAGCGTCCACTTTTTTATACTAGTTTGTTAGAAGTCAGGTTTGGTAAACTGCTGATGATTTAAAATAGAACCGTTTACCTTAAAAGCTTTTTTACCTAATTCGTCTTTCATAAACAATCCACCTGTAAAAGTTAATTTTATCTGTAATTTTTGGTTTTTGAGATATTGCAGTTGGTTTTTATTATGGAGTGACCATATTTTTGTTTGATTTTTGAAATTAGTATATAGTTAGTATTAGCTCACACATATACTATACTATAGTAGTGTGAGCTATGGTGATCCTAATTTTTTCGAGAAAAAAAAAGTTGCTCCGATTTCAAAACTTTTTATATATCTTTGCGTTTCAGATGATTTTGAAACTTTTTTGTTGCGCCGTCTGTCTGTCTGTCTGTATGTCTGTCTGTCTGTCTGTCTGTCTGTCTGTCTGTCTGTCTGTCTGTCTGTCTGTCTGTCTGTCTGTCTGTCTGTATCTATAAAAATGAACAAAATCCACCGAACACAAACCAATTAAAAGGGTGGGGGTAGATTTCAAAAATTAGAGTTTATGTGAAAATATGGCGTGTTTGATATCAAACGAAAGGTAATTGAGTCTGCACTTAAACAAAATACATTTTAATTTATTTTAAAAAAAGGGTGGGGGTATATTTTAAAAATTAGAGTTTAAGTGAAAATATGGCGTGTGTGATATCAAACGAAAGGTAATTGAGTCCGGAGTTTAACAAAATACATTTTAGTTTTTTGTTTTTTTTAAGGGTGGGGGTAGATTTCAAAAATTTGAGTTTAAGTCAAAACATGGCTTGTGTGGTACCAAACAAAAGGTAATTTAGTCTGGAGTTGAATAAAATATATTTCAGTTTTTAGTTATATTAGCTCACACGTACACTATAACTATAGTACCTAGTGTGAGCTTAGGGGCCCATATATTGGCAGAGTATTTTTATACATTATTCATATTTTTTATTAATATGTATTTTTCAATATTTGTTTGTTTAATTTAGCCTAAAGTGCTTTAAAAATAATAGACAAAAACTTTTGTAGCAGCAGATTTTAAAGTACAATTTTTGAAAAATATGTATACATACTTTTTATAAAAATAAAAATTTTAAAAACATGGTTGATGAGGGAAGCAAAATTTTTGTCCAACATTTATAAGAATTCTATATTTTTATAGAATTTCAGAAATGCCTAGCAAAAACCATTGTCTGACCTGTCTACACATCAAAATTGGAATCAAAATGTACAGGTGGAAAGTTTAATTAGGGGAAAGGGGGGCAAAATGGGATACTTAATTTTATAGGCCCTTTTCTCCTATTAAATGGTCACCGTCATTTGAAATTAAGTTGGCTAAATGCGTTATCTTTATGTTCTAGTTTTCAGTTTAAACGATTTTTTGTAAAAAGTTTTTTTTGGTAAAATGGGGTGCCTATGTGGCGAAACGGGCGGGGCGGTTGTGTAATTTAGAATCAATATTTTTGTAAGACCAGTCTTATTTATTAAAATACTTAACAAGTTAAAAATACTTATTTAAAAAATAAAAAGTTGTAATATATTATAAATACATTTATAATAATTAAATTTAGTAATTACAAAATTTATAAAGAATTACAGCGACCAAGTCATCGCTGTCGACTCTCCTACACGAATTTTGCGTCAATTTTTTGCAAAGACAACATAAAATACGAGTTTTAGTGATGCTATCAAGAAACAAAAATTTTTTTGGGGGTATAGGTTACTAGGTATAACAAGGTACCCCATTTTGCCCCCATGAAAAAACCCCGTATTGGCCCAAACCACCAGTTAAATACAAACAAAAATCATACATAGTAAAGGACTAATCTTACGGGCGATGCGTTTAATTATGAATGATACATAAACCCACTAATCGTTTAATGTAAACAAAATTTTAAAAAGTCTGTAAAAAATGTACTTACTGTCACAAAATGCGCAAGCTATTTCTACAATAAACAGCGCAGAACATCACATGTTGAGGAAAAACTAAGCTCAGTCGACCGGCACCAATCAAATTGCAGCCGACCGGCACCAATCAAATTGCAGAGATTTGAACCAGTTATAGGGATAAAACATCTGATATTAAAAGGTTTTATTTTTGCGCAATTTCCTTAAAACTGCGATATCAAGTTTTACCCGCGTACCCCATTTTGCCCCCCTTTCCCCTACCTTTTTTTACAAGATTTATTTTATGCGAATTTTATTAAAATATTGTCGTAAAATGACTTAAAATCTGGATTCAACAGCCATACAAATATGGTACTTTAACGCGTTCCTTTGAAAGGAAAAATGACACTTCTAAAAAATAACTGAAAGTTACGTCAATTATATCATAGTTTTTTCAAGGCCTGCTGGACCATCTACTCTTTTTTGTAAAGGTGTTAAGAAGTTTCAGTATGTTTTTAATTTAACCCTTTTTGGCCAAAAACTAGATCTGCGAGCCCACTATGTGCATCAGAAAATTCATTGACGTTGATTGTCAAAATGGCATGACTGTTTTAGATTGGATGCGCCCGTCTCACTACTTTGAGTTAAAAAGAGAGAGTAAGTAGCTGGATGACAATGTGTGAGTTTAGTAAATAAAACGAGTAGACCAATGTTTAGTTATTAAACTCATGTGTGTTTAATATTATTAAGCGCCCTTACTAATACATTAGTTTAAAAAAGAGATGGTAAATAATCGGATCATGATGTGTAAGTTCAGTCAATAACACGATTAGATTAGTTGTTGGTACGTTCCGGAATCATATTTTGTGTCGGGGTGCCGTGTTACGTCACAGTCAGCGCCTTATTGGTAGAATATTTTTTATTAAAAACTAAGTTGAAATACTATCCGAATATGCCAGCAAATAAAACGCTCTCAATTTCTATCTGGAGGACGGACTCTCCAGCATGCGATTGGTTGATCCTTTTGCCTTAATAAAGCTTTACTATACTCTAGATTTGAGTTATAACTCCAAAACTGGTTGGTACACTTTAAAATGTTTCCACCAAAATATTATTAAACAAAATGGATAAAAGAGTCCATTATTTTGCCTTAATTATAGCACAGTGTTGTTAAAATAAAGTCTCATAAAACTTATCATTCTTTTGCCATTAAAAGCCTATTTTGTAGAAACTTAAGGAGCTTTCGTTTTTCTAGGTGAATTTTTTAAGAATCTTTTATTAAAAACACAAAAAAGAGTTCATTGCAACTCTTTGTTTTTGATTAGTTGGCTGAAACAATAATTGCCAACCCTTCCTCTGACAAACCACTGATTTTTTTTGAAGACACCCGTCCAATATAACTAAGGGAGGATATTTTTTATTTATTTTATTGCATTAATAACAGTTTTTTTTGTTTTTTTGAACCATTAACCTTTTTTATTAATATTTAATAACATTTTTTGTATAAATAATACAAAAATTTATGTTAAGTCATTATAACATTGTTTTTTATAAATATTTTTTCTTTATAGATATCGATATTTCTACTTTATTTTGGTTTTATTGTTTTGTTTAATACCTAAAACTTCATTTGGCAAAAAGTACCTAAGCCAAATTATTTGACCATCTAAGTATCCACAATGGTGTAATTAATTGATCTCAAGTAATTTTCCATTGGTATTGCATCATAACTTTAAAAATTATAATTTCTAACTACTTTTTCCATGCAAACGTTCATCTCTCATAAATTTGTGCTACAGGACTGTTGTAAAGTGTCTGGTCAGGATAAACTCAAAAAAACAGACCTAGCTACTAGCAATATCTTGTATAGAATATGTGATAGATGTTTTTTTTGTCATTTTGTAATTTTTGTACTCTCTATATCATACATATATGATTGAGATTTAGCACAAGTTCAAATCATCAGTAAGCAACCACGAGGTATTTTCAAATTTTATATTTCCAGATTTTCAAAATGTAGTTTTTTTCAAATTGCACACAAGTTAATTTTTGGAAAATAAACGTGACTGACTGATTTCTTTGTATCTCAGTAACAACTTTGTCAATTATGAGAAATTTCTTTATTATAAGGTCCACAAGTAAATCTTTCAAAATTTTAAAAGCACTAATTTGTTAAAACCATGGACTAAATAAATGTAGCTACAGCAAAAATCGATTCTATACAATTATTATCAAATTAAAAATAAAAATTTTCGTTTTATGTTACAAAACATAGCATTTAAACATAGCATTCTTTAAAACGACGTACCTGTCGAACTATTTTTGTTTTATCATTTTCTTATTAAAGTACGTATTATTCTTTTCATAAAAGAAAATTTAATTTTTAAAAAGTTGGATATTATCAGCACCATCTGCAAATTCACAGGTTTTAAGTAAAGTGAGTGGAAAAACAACCTCCTGTATATTTTTTTGTTTTTTTTGAGAGAGACTTTGTTTTATTATTATTTTTTTCACTAACATGTAGGTAATCAAGTGAATTTCGTTTCATAATATTTTTTAATCAAATTAAAAATTATATTGTCGTTAATTATCGTAAGTTATTGTCAAGCGATTTTTGCAAAATGGTACACCTAATTAAATATTATGAAAAGGAAAAACCTATTGTAGAACCCTTCATTCAATTTTCTATGATTCAGGTAAAGCCAACTTAATTGTCCGAACAAAAACTTTCGTAAAAATTGTGAAAGGCTTTCGCGGCCATCGTCCAATGGTGGGTGTGCTTTCGGGCTGTTCGGCCGTCGTCGTTGGAAATTCGTTCTCGACGTTTCGCCATTTCGAGTGGATGGCATCTTCAGGAGATGTTGACTGTTTGTCGGCTTCTCGAAGACCAGTCTAAGGCATAAAGAAAGCCACAAATCAATGTCCTAACACAGTAAAGATTTTTCTTAACCGTTTTACTTGTTTTAAAACGATAATTTGTTATAACAGTGAAATCGTTTTGATTAGTTTGAAGCTAGAAGATATTTTCTTGTACTTTCTATTAAAAATACCAAGTTTACAGGTCATGTCCATGACTATATAGGTACATTCTTGATTTTTATTATAAGATATGCAAAATTAAGTAGCATATTTTAAATAACTAAAAATATAAACAATTTAAGTAAATAAATTCGATAAGATCAAAGTACCATATTTGATGTAATATGTAGGTGTAACCCAAAATACCAGATAAGCCAAAACGATTGCTTAATAGCACCTTTTTCATATTATATAGGAGAAGTACTAATAATTGTTTCTAAAATTTAACCAAAGATAATGATAAATCAATCTATTTTGGTTGATTAAAATTAAAATCAAACAACAAAAGTAATACCCTTTGGTTAATAATCATTAGATAGGATTAGTAGTAAGGAAACGAGACATATATTTGAATTGAACGACTTAATTAGTGTAATAATTAGTGATAAAGTGTATAGTTTCAAGCAAATAAACTATTTTGAAAAACTAAATCAGCTTTTGAAAATTATTGCAAATACCGTTGCAAAAAGATACCCTGTATATTTGCTTGAATCAATTTAAGTATGGTAAAACTTTTTTCATATTTTTTTTAATAAACTGTATTTTATTTTTTTTAAATACATCATGAAAACTTTTTATTACTTTTTTAAATTTTGATATTTTATTTCCAAGTATAATCCACTTGTAAAGCGATAAATCTGTTAAAAGACCATTTGATACATCTGGCTAAACATAATTATAAAACACAACGTGGGCATTTCCAAAGGGTCCTCTTTATTCATAGAAAATAGAGAATATAGCATTATTTGTGCGTGAAAGTAGGTACAAAGAAATGGTCTGGAATTTTTAAAACAAACACATCTGGGGCAAAAACGTTTTGTAGAGAGCCTTTTCTTTACCTACTTCGTTGGTCCGTACGCATAACAGTGGCGTACTTTATTTGGGGAAGGAAATATTATAATAAATATTGCATAAAACTATTTTGCATATTGTCCAGACCAGTGTATTATGTGTGTCCAAAAGAAATATATTTTAAGATTTGGGAGGGAAATTTCACCTTTTTTTTACCGTCCTGTAGATCCGCGTCTGACGCATCTATTCACATTTAACATTACGGTATCTATTAACTGAACTATGATATTGTATTTATAAATCAAACAAGCTTTCGCGAAAAAAAGTTTTGTTTCTCTCATATTTTCCGTGGGTAGCTTGAAAGCTCACGGGGGTCCAATTTTTGACTTTTCATTTAGGAATACTAAGGTTTATATTTATATTTTTCAAACAAGATCTATAGTGAGAAATGCAGTTCCTTGATTTAAATTTCATTAAGGTAGGTCGGTTATTTTTGAGTTGACCAGCTAAATCTAGAAAATAATGGCTTATGTACATTATTCCTAACATTCTCGTAATCACATCACATGTGACGATTTGTGTGCGTTAAATTAAAAAAATATTATAAGATTTATATTTACAAACTAAAAAAAATTGGTATTTTCATATCTATATTATATAAAGTTTTTCATAAAAACTTTTTCCAGTTGATTAGTACATTTTCGTAAGATCTAGATCATTCTTCTTCTTAAAATTTTGTAATATATATATACATTTTAGTTTTTTGTTTTTTTTAAGGGTGGGGGTAGATTTCAAAAATTTGAGTTTAAGTCAAAACATGGCTTGTGTGGTACCAAACAAAAGGTAATTTAGTCTGGAGTTGAATAAAATATATTTCAGTTTTTAGTTATATTAGCTCACACGTACACTATAACTATAGTACCTAGTGTGAGCTTAGGGGCCCATATATTGGCAGAGTATTTTTATACATTATTCATATTTTTTATTAATATGTATTTTTCAATATTTGTTTGTTTAATTTAGCCTAAAGTGCTTTAAAAATAATAGACAAAAACTTTTGTAGCAGCAGATTTTAAGGTACAATTTTTGAAAAATATGTATACATACTTTTTATAAAAATAAAAATTTTAAAAACATGGTTGATGAGGGAAGCAAAATTTTTGTCCAACATTTATAAGAATTCTATATTTTTATAGAATTTCAGAAATGCCTAGCAAAAACCATTGTCTGACCTGTCTACACATCAAAATTGGAATCAAAATGTACAGGTGGAAAGTTTAATTAGGGGAAAGGGGGGCAAAATGGGATACTTAATTTTATAGGCCCTTTTCTCCTATTAAATGGTCACCGTCATTTGAAATTAAGTTGGCTAAATGCGTTATCTTTATGTTCTAGTTTTCAGTTTAAACGATTTAGAACTCCATCATACTTTTATTTTTATTTTTGTAAAAAGTTTTTTTTGGTAAAATGGGGTGCCTATGTGGCGAAACGGGCGGGGCGGTTGTGTAATTTAGAATCAATATTTTTGTAAGACCAGTCTTATTTATTAAAATACTTAACAAGTTAAAAATACTTATTTAAAAAATAAAAAGTTGTAATATATTATAAATACATTTATAATAATTAAATTTAGTAATTACAAAATTTATAAAGAATTACAGCGACCAAGTCATCGCTGTCGACTCTCCTACACGAATTTTGCGTCAATTTTTTGCAAAGACAACATAAAATACGAGTTTTAGTGATGCTATCAAGAAACAAAAATTTTTTTGGGGGTATAGGTTACTAGGTATAACAAGGTACCCCATTTTGCCCCCATGAAAAAACCCCGTATTGGCCCAAACCACCAGTTAAATACAAACAAAAATCATACATAGTAAAGGACTAATCTTACGGGCGATGCGTTTAATTATGAATGATACATAAACCCACTAATCGTTTAATGTAAACAAAATTTTAAAAAGTCTGTAAAAAATGTACTTACTGTCACAAAATGCGCAAGCTATTTCTACAATAAACAGCGCAGAACATCACATGTTGAGGAAAAACTAAGCTCAGTCGACCGGCACCAATCAAATTGCAGCCGACCGGCACCAATCAAATTGCAGAGATTTGAACCAGTTATAGGGATAAAACATCTGATATTAAAAGGTTTTATTTTTGCGCAATTTCCTTAAAACTGCGATATCAAGTTTTACCCGCGTACCCCATTTTGCCCCCCTTTCCCCTACCTTTTTTTACAAGATTTATTTTATGCGAATTTTATTAAAATATTGTCGTAAAATGACTTAAAATCTGGATTCAACAGCCATACAAATATGGTACTTTAACGCGTTCCTTTGAAAGGAAAAATGACACTTCTAAAAAATAACTGAAAGTTACGTCAATTATATCATAGTTTTTTCAAGGCCTGCTGGACCATCTACTCTTTTTTGTAAAGGTGTTAAGAAGTTTCAGTATGTTTTTAATTTAACCCTTTTTGGCCAAAAACTAGATCTGCGAGCCCACTATGTGCATCAGAAAATTCATTGACGTTGATTGTCAAAATGGCATGACTGTTTTAGATTGGATGCGCCCGTCTCACTACTTTGAGTTAAAAAGAGAGAGTAAGTAGCTGGATGACAATGTGTGAGTTTAGTAAATAAAACGAGTAGACCAATGTTTAGTTATTAAACTCATGTGTGTTTAATATTATTAAGCGCCCTTACTAATACATTAGTTTAAAAAAGAGATGGTAAATAATCGGATCATGATGTGTAAGTTCAGTCAATAACACGATTAGATTAGTTGTTGGTACGTTCCGGAATCATATTTTGTGTCGGGGTGCCGTGTTACGTCACAGTCAGCGCCTTATTGGTAGAATATTTTTTATTAAAAACTAAGTTGAAATACTATCCGAATATGCCAGCAAATAAAACGCTCTCAATTTCTATCTGGAGGACGGACTCTCCAGCATGCGATTGGTTGATCCTTTTGCCTTAATAAAGCTTTACTATACTCTAGATTTGAGTTATAACTCCAAAACTGGTTGGTACACTTTAAAATGTTTCCACCAAAATATTATTAAACAAAATGGATAAAAGAGTCCATTATTTTGTCTTAATTATAGCACAGTGTTGTTAAAATAAAGTCTCATAAAACTTATCATTCTTTTGCCATTAAAAGCCTATTTTGTAGAAACTTAAGGAGCTTTCGTTTTTCTAGGTGAATTTTTTAAGAATCTTTTATTAAAAACACAAAAAAGAGTTCATTGCAACTCTTTGTTTTTGATTAGTTGGCTGAAACAATAATTGCCAACCCTTCCTCTGACAAACCACTGATTTTTTTTGAAGACACCCGTCCAATATAACTAAGGGAGGATATTTTTTATTTATTTTATTGCATTAATAACAGTTTTTTTTGTTTTTTTGAACCATTAACCTTTTTTATTAATATTTAATAACATTTTTTGTATAAATAATACAAAAATTTATGTTAAGTCATTATAACATTGTTTTTTATAAATATTTTTTCTTTATAGATATCGATATTTCTACTTTATTTTGGTTTTATTGTTTTGTTTAATACCTAAAACTTCATTTGGCAAAAAGTACCTAAGCCAAATTATTTGACCATCTAAGTATCCACAATGGTGTAATTAATTGATCTCAAGTAATTTTCCATTGGTATTGCATCATAACTTTAAAAATTATAATTTCTAACTACTTTTTCCATGCAAACGTTCATCTCTCATAAATTTGTGCTACAGGACTGTTGTAAAGTGTCTGGTCAGGATAAACTCAAAAAAACAGACCTAGCTACTAGCAATATCTTGTATAGAATATGTGATAGATGTTTTTTTTGTCATTTTGTAATTTTTGTACTCTCTATATCATACATATATGATTGAGATTTAGCACAAGTTCAAATCATCAGTAAGCAACCACGAGGTATTTTCAAATTTTATATTTCCAGATTTTCAAAATGTAGTTTTTTTCAAATTGCACACAAGTTAATTTTTGGAAAATAAACGTGACTGACTGATTTCTTTGTATCTCAGTAACAACTTTGTCAATTATGAGAAATTTCTTTATTATAAGGTCCACAAGTAAATCTTTCAAAATTTTAAAAGCACTAATTTGTTAATACCATGGACTAAATAAATGTAGCTACAGCAAAAATCGATTGTATACAATTATTATCAAATTAAAAATAAAAATTTTCGTTTTATGTTACAAAACATAGCATTTAAACATAGCATTCTTTAAAACGACGTACCTGTCGAACTATTTTTGTTTTATCATTTTCTTATTAAAGTACGTATTATTCTTTTCATAAAAGAAAATTTAATTTTTAAAAAGTTGGATATTATCAGCACCATCTGCAAATTCACAGGTTTTAAGTAAAGTGAGTGGAAAAACAACCTCCTGTATATTTTTTTGTTTTTTTTGAGAGAGACTTTGTTTTATTATTATTTTTTTCACTAACATGTAGGTAATCAAGTGAATTTCGTTTCATAATATTTTTTAATCAAATTAAAAATTATATTGTCGTTTATTATCGTAAGTTATTGTCAAGCGATTTTTGCAAAATGGTACACCTAATTAAATATTATGAAAAGGAAAAACCTATTGTAGAACCCTTCATTCAATTTTCTATGATTCAGGTAAAGCCAACTTAATTGTCCGAACAAAAACTTTCGTACAAATTGTGAAAGTCTTTCGCGGCCATCGTCCAATGGTGGGTGTGCTTTCGGGCTGTTCGGCCGTCGTCGTTGGAAATTCGTTCTCGACGTTTCGCCATTTCGAGTGGATGGCATCTTCAGGAGATGTTGACTGTTTGTCGGCTTCTCGAAGACCAGTCTAAGGCATAAAGAAAGCCACAAATCAATGTCCTAACACAGTAAAGATTTTTCTTAACCGTTTTACTTGTTTTAAAACGATAATTTGTTATAACAGTGAAATCGTTTTGATTAGTTTGAAGCTAGAAGATATTTTCTTGTACTTTCTATTAAAAATACCAAGTTTACAGGTCATGTCCATGACTATATAGGTACATTCTTGATTTTTATTATAAGATATGCAAAATTAAGTAGCATATTTTAAATAACTAAAAATATAAACAATTTAAGTAAATAAATTCGATAAGATCAAAGTACCATATTTGATGTAATATGTAGGTGTAACCCAAAATACCAGATAAGCCAAAACGATTGCTTAATAGCACCTTTTTCATATTATATAGGAGAAGTACTAATAATTGTTTCTAAAATTTAACCAAAGATAATGATAAATCAATCTATTTTGGTTGATTAAAATTAAAATCAAACAACAAAAGTAATACCCTTTTGTTAATAATCATTAGATAGGATTAGTAGTAAGGAAACGAGACATATATTTGAATTGAACGACTTAATTAGTGTAATAATTAGTGATAAAGTGTATAGTTTCAAGCAAATAAACTATTTTGAAAAACTAAATCAGCTTTTGAAAATTATTGCAAATACCGTTGCAAAAAGATACCCTGTATATTTGCTTGAATCAATTTAAGTATGGTAAAACTTTTTTCATATTTTTTTTAATAAACTGTATTTTATTTTTTTTAAATACATCATGAAAACTTTTTATTACTTTTTTAAATTTTGATATTTTATTTCCAAGTATAATCCACTTGTAAAGCGATAAATCTGTTAAAAGACCATTTGATACATCTGGCTAAACATAATTATAAAACACAACGTGGGCATTTCCAAAGGGTCCTCTTTATTCATAGAAAATAGAGAATATAGCATTATTTGTGCGTGAAAGTAGGTACAAAGAAATGGTCTGGAATTTTTAAAACAAACACATCTGGGGCAAAAACGTTTTGTAGAGAGCCTTTTCTTTACCTACTTCGTTGGTCCGTACGCATAACAGTGGCGTACTTTATTTGGGGAAGGAAATATTATAATAAATATTGCATAAAACTATTTTGCATATTGTCCAGACCAGTGTATTATGTGTGTCCAAAAGAAATATATTTTAAGATTTGGGAGGGAAATTTCACCTTTTTTTTACCGTCCTGTAGATCCGCGTCTGACGCATCTATTCACATTTAACATTACGGTATCTATTAACTGAACTATGATATTGTATTTATAAATCAAACAAGCTTTCGCGAAAAAAAGTTTTGTTTCTCTCATATTTTCCGTGGGTAGCTTGAAAGCTCACGGGGGTCCAATTTTTGACTTTTCATTTAGGAATACTAAGGTTTATATTTATATTTTTCAAACAAGATCTATAGTGAGAAATGCAGTTCCTTGATTTAAATTTCATTAAGGTAGGTCGGTTATTTTTGAGTTGACTAGCTAAATCTAGAAAATAATGGCTTATGTACATTATTCCTAACATTCTCGTAATCACATCACATGTGACGATTTGTGTGCGTTAAATTAAAAAAATATTATAAGATTTATATTTACAAACTAAAAAAAATTGGTATTTTCATATCTATATTATATAAAGTTTTTCATAAAAACTTTTTCCAGTTGATTAGTACATTTTCGTAAGATCTAGATCATTCTTCTTCTTAAAATTTTGTAATATATATATATATATATATATATATATATACCTATATATATATATATATATATATATATATATATATATATATATACCTATATATATATATATATATATATATATATATATATATATATATATATATATATATATATATATATATATACATATATATATATCTATATATATATATATATATAAATAAAGTTAATATATAAGTATATTGGCAAAACCATGAGTTTCTACCACGTCGCACTTTAGTCTGAAACCCCAATATTTTGGCCAAAAATAGCAAAAACTAACTTAACAATAAAACGGTTTGGTTACATATTTTATAAAGCTAAATAATGGCCCCTTGAAATTCCAGCATAATTGGCTTCATTGCCAAAGCAGGCTTCGAAATATCGTTGTTTAAATTTGACATTGCCTGACAATCAGCAATTGTTTTTTTTATTTTTCATTATTTTTCACTAACTTTAATGTGCTATTTCTAAGAAGTGCGAAGAGTTATAAAAAATTTTAAAAATTGCTTTTTTAACCAAAGGTAAGTAGATTATTTTTTGATAATTTTAGTCACAGGGAGTTTAAACTTATTATTTAAATACCAATGATACAAAAATTGTGCCAGAAGTGTATGAATTTTTTTTTCTCGATATTTCATTGGACTAACAAAAAAGTTTTCACGAACTTTCATATTAATTTTTGTAAAAATATTTTCGTCCGGATATGTACTTTCCGGAGTACATACACTGTTGGTGCGAAAAGGTGCGATAGTCACCAAATTCGTTATTAAACAGGAGCGTACTGATAAACACAAAGTGCCTATTCTAGTACATTTTAATTTGTATTTCCGTGTGTCTTCTATATAGATAGTAATGAGCAAAGTACCTTTAAAGAAGCAAAATGAATCATAGATATCAAAACTCCTGTCTTAGCAATGAACTTTAAAAAACAAGGGAAAAATTCAAGATGGCCGCCAAAATAGATAGGAAATTAGTAGAAACTACAAACATTTAACATCGGTTTTGGGATATTTGGAGGATCTTAATTCAAATATAGACTAATTTTTACTGGGGGAGGAAAAGAACAATTTAGAATGGTGGGGGGTTAACTAGGTTAAAAATTATTAAGGTGGTGAAACAAAAAAAAATAGGTTTTAAATATTTAACTTGCTCCTATTAACCCCCATACTAAAATAAGATGATCAATATAAAGTTATCCTCAATTTAAAGAATTCATCGGATTCATTATCTCTTTTTCACCCTGTATGTGGAGAGAAAAACTTCACTGTTTAGGAACATTAAAAGTTTTTAATGCAATTTTAGGTATTCGCTGAATTCAACCAGAACATGAAAAACTGTTTAGCATCCCCCTGGCAGGGGGAGGCGTGGGAGTGGGAGTCTATAAATAAATTTTGTATGGAACTTACTATAGGCACGACTAAACTTCTATATGAATTTTTATTTTAGTGTCTACGGCTTCTCGTCTTAGGGAGGAAAAAGGGGTGTTGGGGCAAGGTTGTATCCAACCCAAAACAGAAGAGTGGGCAGGTTTCTGAATTCCATGGCCTTCTTAATTTAGAGTGGGGGGGGGGGGAGAATTCATATTCAAATTGAATTTCAATGTCCGATTTTAAAAAACCGGGTTAAAAAGGGGGTTAATTGAGTGAATTATTTCTGTTATTGTCTTCGATGAATTTAGCAAATAGAAATATTTCCTGTAGTTCTGCGGACCAACATACTTAAGAATATTTATATTTTGAATTTTTATAATAGATCAAATTTTACCCCCCCCCCCCCCAGGGGGAGGGTTAAATTCGATAATTGAAACATTTTTTTTGGGGAACTGGATTTGCAACCAAACCATGCTATCACCGTCTCCACGGTATCGGTTCCGGAACCGAAAACAATGAGTTAAGCAAGTATAAAAGGCAACTTCATAGGGGTATAGTCAACCACGAACTGTGACGATAAGTCTTTCTACCTTGTAGACCGGTGGACGTTTTCGTCCCGCCATGGACTTAGTTTCCTTGGTTCGCTATCGTTCACTCGTAGAATGAAAAATAGGGTTCACCTATTTTTCCATTCCTTTTGATTTACCTTGTATCTTGTAGACAGTTTGTTCTACTTTGTGTCAGGCAAGCCACGCTGAGGATGGAAATGCCTTTTTCCGAAACACCGGTGTCCGTGGTTGACTATACCCCTATGAAGTTGCCTTTTATACTTGCTTAACTAATTTATACTTTAACGCGTTCCTTTGAAAGGAAAAATGACACTTCTAAAAAATAAGTGAAAGTTACGTCAATTATATCATAGTTTTTTCAAGGCCTGCTGGACCATCTACTCTTTTTTGTAAAGGTGTTAAGAAGTTTCAGTATGTTTTTAATTTAACCCTTTTTGGCCAAAAACTAGATCTGCGAGCCCACTATGTGCATCAGAAAATTCATTGACGTTGATTGTCAAAATGGCATGACTGTTTTAGATTGGATGCGCCCGTCCCACTACTTTGAGTTAAAAAGAGAGAGTAAGTAGCTGGATGACAATGTGTGAGTTTAGTAAATAAAACGAGTAGACCAATGTTTAGTTATTAAACTCATGTGTGTTTAATATTATTAAGCGCCCTTACTAATACATTAATTTAAAAAAGAGATGGTAAATAATCGGATCATGATGTGTAAGTTCAGTCAATAACACGATTAGATTAGTTGTTGGTACGTTCCGGAATCATATTTTGTGTCGGGGTGCCGTGTTACGTCACAGTCAGCGCCTTATTGGTAGAATATTTTTTATTAAAAACTAAGTTGAAATACTATCCGAATATGCCAGCAAATAAAACGCTCTCAATTTCTATCTGGAGGACGGACTCTCCAGCATGCGATTGGTTGATCCTTTTGCCTTAATAAAGCTTTACTATACTCTAGATTTGAGTTATAACTCCAAAACTGGTTGGTACACTTTAAAATGTTTCTACCAAAATATTATTAAACAAAATGGATAAAAGAGTCCATTATTTTGTCTTAATTATAGCACAGTGTTGTTAAAATAAAGTCTCATAAAACTTATCATTCTTTTGCCATTAAAAGCCTATTTTGTAGAAACTTAAGGAGCTTTCGTTTTTCTAGGTGAATTTTTAAGAATCTTTTATTAAAAACACAAAAAAGAGTTCATTGCAACTCTTTGTTTTTGATTAGTTGGCTGAAACAATAATTGCCAACCCTTCCTCTGACAAACCACTGATTTTTTTTGAAGACACCCGTCCAATATAACTAAGGGAGGATATTTTTTATTTATTTTATTGCATTAATAACAGTTTTTTTTGTTTTTTTGAACCATTAACCTTTTTTATTAATATTTAATAACATTTTTTGTATAAATAATACAAAAATTTATGTTAAGTCATTATAACATTGTTTTTTATAAATATTTTTTCTTTATAGATATCGATATTTCTACTTTATTTTGGTTTTATTGTTTTGTTTAATACCTAAAACTTCATTTGGCAAAAAGTACCTAAGCCAAATTATTTGACCATCTAAGTATCCACAATGGTGTAATTAATTAATCTCAAGTAATTTTCCATTGGTATTGCATCATAACTTTAAAAATTATAATTTCTAACTACTTTTTCCATGCAAACGTTCATCTCTCATAAATTTGTGCTACAGGACTGTTGTAAAGTGTCTGGTCAGGATAAACTCAAAAAAACAGACCTAGCTACTAGCAATATCTTGTATAGAATATGTGATAGATGTTTTTTTTGTCATTTTGTAATTTTTGTACTCTCTATATCATACATATATGATTGAGATTTGGCACAAGTTCAAATCATCAGTAAGCAACCACGAGGTATTTTCAAATTTTATATTTCCAGATTTTCAAAATGTAGTTTTTTTCAAATTGCACACAAGTTAATTTTTGGAAAATAAACGTGACTGACTGATTTCTTTGTATCTCAGTAACAACTTTGTCAATTATGAGAAATTTCTTTATTATAAGGTCCACAAGTAAATCTTTCAAAATTTTAAAAGCACTAATTTGTTAATACCATGGACTAAATAAATGTAGCTACAGCAAAAATCGATTCTATACAATTATTATCAAATTAAAAATAAAAATTTTCGTTTTATGTTACAAAACATAGCATTTAAACATAGCATTCTTTAAAACGACGTACCTGTCGAACTATTTTTGTTTTATCATTTTCTTATTAAAGTACGTATTATTCTTTTCATAAAAGAAAATTTAATTTTTAAAAAGTTGGATATTATCAGCACCATCTGCAAATTCACAGGTTTTAAGTAAAGTGAGTGGAAAAACAACCTCCTGTATATTTTTTTGTTTTTTTTGAGAGAGACTTTGTTTTATTATTATTTTTTTCACTAACATGTAGGTAATCAAGTGAATTTCGTTTCATAATATTTTTTAATCAAATTAAAAATTATATTGTCGTTTATTATCGTAAGTTATTGTCAAGCGATTTTTGCAAAATGGTACACCTAATTAAATATTATGAAAAGGAAAAACCTATTGTAGAACCCTTCATTCAATTTTCTATGATTCAGGTAAAGCCAACTTAATTGTCCGAACAAAAACTTTCGTACAAATTGTGAAAGGCTTTCGCGGCCATCGTCCAATGGTGGGTGTGCTTTCGGGCTGTTCGGCCGTCGTCGTTGGAAATTCGTTCTCGACGTTTCGCCATTTCGAGTGGATGGCATCTTCAGGAGATGTTGACTGTTTGTCGGCTTCTCGAAGACCAGTCTAAGGCATAAAGAAAGCCACAAATCAATGTCCTAACACAGTAAAGATTTTTCTTAACCGTTTTACTTGTTTTAAAACGATAATTTGTTATAACAGTGAAATCGTTTTGATTAGTTTGAAGCTAGAAGATATTTTCTTGTCCTTTCTATTAAAAATACCAAGTTTACAGGTCATGTCCATGACTATATAGGTACATTCTTGATTTTTATTATAAGATATGCAAAATTAAGTAGCATATTTTAAATAACTAAAAATATAAACAATTTAAGTAAATAAATTCGATAAGATCAAAGTACCATATTTGATGTAATATGTAGGTGTAACCCAAAATACCAGATAAGCCAAAACGATTGCTTAATAGCACCTTTTTCATATTATATAGGAGAAGTACTAATAATTGTTTCTAAAATTTAACCAAAGATAATGATAAATCAATCTATTTTGGTTGATTAAAATTAAAATCAAACAACAAAAGTAATACCCTTTGGTTAATAATCATTAGATAGGATTAGTAGTAAGGAAACGAGACATATATTTGAATTGAACGACTTAATTAGTGTAATAATTAGTGATAAAGTGTATAGTTTCAAGCAAATAAACTATTTTGAAAAACTAAATCAGCTTTTGAAAATTATTGCAAATACCGTTGCAAAAAGATACCCTGTATATTTGCTTGAATCAATTTAAGTATGGTAAAACTTTTTTCATATTTTTTTTAATAAACTGTATTTTATTTTTTTTAAATACATCATGAAAACTTTTTATTACTTTTTTAAATTTTGATATTTTATTTCCAAGTATAATCCACTTGTAAAGCGATAAATCTGTTAAAAAACCATTTGATACATCTGGCTAAACATAATTATAAAACACAACGTGGGCATTTCCAAAGGGTCCTCTTTATTCATAGAAAATAGAGAATATAGCATTATTTGTGCGTGAAAGTAGGTACAAAGAAATGGTCTGGAATTTTTAAAACAAACACATCTGGGGCAAAAACGTTTTGTAGAGAGCCTTTTCTTTACCTACTTCGTTGGTCCGTACGCATAACAGTGGCGTACTTTATTTGGGGAAGGAAATATTATAATAAATATTGCATAAAACTATTTTGCATATTGTCCAGACCAGTGTATTATGTGTGTCCAAAAGAAATATATTTTAAGATTTGGGAGGGAAATTTCACCTTTTTTTTACCGTCCTGTAGATCCGCGTCTGACGCATCTATTCACATTTAACATTACGGTATCTATTAACTGAACTATGATATTGTATTTATAAATCAAACAAGCTTTAGCGAAAAAAAGTTTTGTTTCTCTCATATTTTCCGTGGGTAGCTTGAAAGCTCACGGGGGTCCAATTTTTGACTTTTCATTTAGGAATACTAAGGTTTATATTTATATTTTTCAAACAAGATCTATAGTGAGAAATGCAGTTCCTTGATTTAAATTTCATTAAGGTAGGTCGGTTATTTTTGAGTTGACCAGCTAAATCTAGAAAATAATGGCTTATGTACATTATTCCTAACATTCTCGTAATCACATCACATGTGACGATTTGTGTGCGTTAAATTAAAAAAATATTATAAGATTTATATTTACAAACTAAAAAAAATTGGTATTTTCATATCTATATTATATAAAGTTTTTCATAAAAACTTTTTCCAGTTGATTAGTACATTTTCGTAAGATCTAGATCATTCTTCTTCTTAAAATTTTGTAATATATATATATATATATATATATATATATATATATATATATATATATATATATATATATATATATATATATATATATATATATATATATATATATATATATATATATATATATATATATATATAAAGTTAATATATAAGTATATTGGCAAAACCATGAGTTTCTACCACGTCGCACTTTAGTCTGAAACCCCAATATTTTGGCCAAAAATAGCAAAAACTAACTTAACAATAAAACGGTTTGGTTACATATTTTATAAAGCTAAATAATGGCCCCTTGAAATTCCAGCATAATTGGCTTCATTGCCAAAGCAGGCTTCGAAATATCGTTGTTTAAATTTGACATTGCCTGACAATCAGCAATTGTTTTTTTTATTTTTCATTATTTTTCACTAACTTTAATGTGCTATTTCTAAGAAGTGCGAAGAGTTATAAAAAATTTTAAAAATTGCTTTTTTAACCAAAGGTAAGTAGATTATTTTTTGATAATTTTAGTCACAGGGAGTTTAAACTTATTCTTTAAATACCAATGATACAAAAATTGTGCCAGAAGTGTATGAATTTTTTTTTCTCGATATTTCATTGGACTAACAAAAAAGTTTTCACGAACTTTCATATTAATTTTTGTAAAAATATTTTCGTCCGGATATGTACTTTCCGGAGTACATACACTGTTGGTGCGAAAAGGTGCGATAGTCACCAAATTCGTTATTAAACAGGAGCGTACTGATAAACACAAAGTGCCTATTCTAGTACATTTTAATTTGTGTTTCCGTGTGTCTTCTATATAGATAGTAATGAGCAAAGTACCTTTAAAGAAGCAAAATGAATCATAGATATCAAAACTCCTGTCTTAGCAATGAACTTTAAAAAACAAGGGAAAAATTCAAGATGGCCGCCAAAATAGATAGGAAATTAGTAGAAACTACAAACATTTAACATCGGTTTTGGGATATTTGGAGGATCTTAATTCAAATATAGACTAATTTTTACTGGGGGAGGAAAAGAACAATTTAGAATGGTGGGGGGTTAACTAGGTTAAAAATTATTAAGGTGGTGAAACAAAAAAAAATAGGTTTTAAATATTTAACTTGCTCCTATTAACCCCCATACTAAAATAAGATGATCAATATAAAGTTATCCTCAATTTAAAGAATTCATCGGATTCATTATCTCTTTTTCACCCTGTATGTGGAGGGAAAAACTTCACTGTTTAGGAACATTAAAAGTTTTTAATGCAATTTTAGGTATTCGCTGAATTCAACCAGAACATGAAAAACTGTTTAGCATCCCCCTGGCAGGGGGAGGCGTGGGAGTGGGAGTCTATAAATAAATTTTGTATGGAACTTACTATAGGCACGACTAAACTTCTATATGAATTTTTATTTTAGTGTCTACGGCTTCTCGTCTTAGGGAGGAAAAAGGGGTGTTGGGGCAAGGTTGTATCCAACCCAAAACAGAAGAGTGGGCAGGTTTCTGAATTCCATGGCCTTCTTAATTTAGAGTGGGGGGGGGGGAGAATTCATATTCAAATTTAATTTTAATGTCCGATTTTAAAAAACCTGGTTAAAAAGGGGGACAGCTCAACAGCTGCCCTTCACTCCCCCCCGGATACGCCTTGGTGCTAAGGGTGACTTAGGGGATAATTGAGTGAATTATTTCTGTTATTGTCTTCGATGAATTTAGCAAATAGAAATATTTCCTGTAGTTCTGCGGACCAACATACTTAAGAATATTTATATTTTGAATTTTTATAATAGATCAAATTTTACCCCCCCCCCCCAGGGGGAGGGTTAAATTCGATAATTGAAACATTTTTTTTTTGGGGAACTGGATTTGCAACCAGACCATGCTATCACCGTCTCCACGGTATCGGTTCCGGAACCGAAAACAATGAGTTAAGCAAGTATAAAAGGCAACTTCATAGGGGTATAGTCAACCACGAACTGTGACGATAAGTCTTTCTACCTTGTAGACCGGTGGACGTTTTCGTCCCGCCATGGACTTAGTTTCCTTGGTTCGCTGTCGTTCACTCGTAGAATGAAAAATAGGGTTCACCTATTTTTCCATTCCTTTTGATTTACCTTGTATCTTGTAGACAGTTTGTTCTACTTTGTGTCAGGCAAGCCACGCTGAGGATGGAAATGCCTTTTTCCGAAACACCGGTGTCCGTGGTTGACTATACCCCTATGAAGTTGCCTTTTATACTTGCTTACAACACTTCAAGACAATTTTAAAGATGGCGCTCAAGGCAAGACAAAATATCTATGTATCTATCTATATACATTAAGTTTTTTTTAAAAGCTGAACAAGATTGAGAGAGTAGATGGCGCGCGAGTAGCTAACACGCAGTCTTAAACCGCTACGTATTTTTCTTTAAAAAATACCAGTATTTTAAAACAATTAATTAATCTGTGCAAGTTTTTTGAATTGCTTATTAAACGAGGCTTCCATCAACATATAAAAAGTGAACAAAAAAAGTAGTGTGGTGTAAAATTATTCCAAAAACAACATTATCTTGTGTAAAATACAAGCGCCATATTAGCCGCCATAATGGGTTTGTCCTCGACGGATTTGAAAGAAATAAAAACAGTCATCAAAAGTACATTTACAGAATCGTTTCTACAGGATATCGCAGAAAAAGTAACAAATTTACTGGAAAAAAACCTAAATGAAAAACTGCAAGTGCAATCCGAAAGCATTATAGTCCTTGAATCCAGAATTTCTGCCCTGGAAAATGTAAACAAAAAGTTAATAGCAACCTTGGATGGTCAAAAGCAAGCATCACAGAACATGAACATTCGTATATTTGGGGTTAAAAAGGAAAACGATGAAAATATTCAAGCGAAGGTCACCGATCTTATTTTGCAAAAATTAAAAATAAACATAGGAAAAAATGAGATAGTGAAGTGCCATCGCATACCAGATGGAAACCCCGGCAACCCGCCCCCAGCAGTTTTGATGCGGTTTTCAAACATTGCGACGCGTACACAAATCTTAAAAAATCGTAAAATTTTGAAAGAATCGGGAGTGCAAATTAAAGAGGACTTAACCAAATTTCGTCGGGAGTTATTTCAAAAAGCAATACAAAAGTTTACAAAAAATAGTGCATGGGTTTTAAATGGAAATATTTATGTAAAAATAAATGAAGAAGTGCACCGTATTTCAAGTGAAAAAGATTTAATTAACTTAAACTAATTAAATTTAAAAAAGTATATAAAAAGATAAAAAGTAAATTGTGCTTAAACAAAATTTATTTCTAAATAATATATTTAAATTATACCTGCTTACACATGTATTAAAAACAAAGTAGGTTGCAAAACTAAATAATAAGTGAACTGATACCTATTAAATAAAATATGTATTTATTAAATATTTGCTTATTAAAAATTAAAATTAGTAAAATTTAAACAAAAATGAGTTTTTATTTTTTAGTGACTAAAACATGTAAGTAGGTACATAGTTTAAACAATGTTTTTGCTGGTACTTTTTTGATATGTCTTTTTAATCAAATTAATAGTGGTTTAATATAGACTGAGTGTAGGTGGAAAATCTTGTTTTCTATCTTTATGTTAAAAAGAAACTTACAAATGAGGGTGTTAAAATGTTTGGTTTTTATTCCTGGTCGGGCCGGCTGCAGACGTGGGCCGATTTGTTGGGTCATCGGGCTCATTTTGGGGGGAACAGGGAGGTTATTTTTGAACAATGGTTAATAACTCATTTAATCAATCAAGGGACAACACTCCGAACTCTTCGTTTACAGCTGATTACGATAGTAACAACAATAATTTTTCTATAGGTCTACTAAATGTACGTTCTATGAATACCGGTTTTGATGAGCTAAACTACATTTTTAAATACAACTTTGACATATTTTGCCTTAATGAAACGTGGCTAAATGATCAAATTTCCGAAGATGTCTATAGTGTTCCCGGTTATTCATTTATAAGAAAAGATAGACAACAGGGTAGAGGCGGTGGAGTGGCAATTTACATTAAAAAATATTTAAAATATAAGGAAGTTCTGTTCGATCTTAATTTTATGGAAAATACTGCAATTAATTTTCATATTGGTGGCAAGTCATACTTACTAATTAATATTTACAGGGTTCCATCCGAAAGTAAGTCACAATTTCTGGACACTTTAGAAGAATTTTTAGGATTGGTTACCCCCAGAAATGACTTTATCATTTTAGCAGGTGACATAAATATAAATTATTTGGAGAATAGCTTATATGCAGAACGACTAAAAATAATCGTTAACACTTTTGACCTTACACAGCATATAACAGAGCCAACTAGAATAAATTTAGCCACAAATCAATCTAGTTTAATAGATATGATAATATCAAACAATAGCCTTACCACCTGTAAATCTGGTTCTCTTTCTATATCTCAATGCATAACTGATCATAACTTGGTATTTTCTACATTTCCTTTACCAAAAATACAAAACTCAAAAAAAGAAATTTTTTATTGTACGTACAATAAAATAAATATGCAACAGTTTTTAATGGATGGACAGAAAATCGGTTGGGACCTACTTTACAACACGAATAATGTGGATGAGAAGGTAAATTTTTTTAATACTAACATTTTAAATATTTTAGAAAAGCATGCCCCTATAAAGGCAAGAATAATTACTGAAAAACCCTTTTTGCCGTGAATAACTGACAACATAAAACTAATGATAAAATTAAGAGATAAGGCACATAAAAAATTTTTAAGGGCATGAACGTGATTTAAACTACTACAGACAATTAAGAAATTTTACGAAACATGCACTAATAAGAGAAAAAAAATCATATTTTAATACGCTTACACAGAAAAAGGGCAAAGAATTTTGGGAACATGCAAAAAAATTAAACATTACAAAAAACGCACCTAACGACATACCAGACGACTTACAGAATGCAGATACTATTCACAATTTTTTTCAGGAAACAGATAACATGGTCGACACAACTTCAAATGATTTACTGAATTTTTACAATACCAATAGACTGACTAATGAGGCCTTAGACTTCCAGCTCATAGACAATGTTGCATTTTACAAAATAATATCTTCAATCCCTTCAAATGCCATTGGTATAGATGGGATTTCAATTAAAGATATCAGGCTTTGCCTTCCGTTCTGCTCTGGCGCTTTAATATGTATTATTAATAGCTGCATCTTACAAAATACTTATCCATCCTTCTGGAAAAAAGCCATTGTAAAACCCAATCCAAAAATTCAAAAACTAAGCGAAATAAAAGATTTGCGACCAATAAGTGTTTTGCCTGCCGCATCAAAAATATTTGAAAAATTTATTTACAACCAAATAATAACTTTTGCCGAGCGTAATAATTTAATCCCAGAGTGTCAGTCCGGATTTCGAAAAAATTATAGCACTACAACAGCCCTAGTAAACGTATTAAATGACATTCGAAAAATGAAGAACAAGGTAACAGTACTTGCTTAGCTTTACTAGATTTTAGTAAAGCTTTTGATACAATTAGTCATAAAATGTTACTGGCAAAGCTTAATTATTTTGGTCTTCCTAGAAACTCAAACATGCTGTGTGAAAATATACTAAGTAATAGGTACAATTGTGTTGAGATTAAAAAAAT
Source organism: Aspidapion aeneum (assembly GCA_963576565.1). NCBI lineage: Eukaryota > Metazoa > Arthropoda > Insecta > Coleoptera > Brentidae > Aspidapion > Aspidapion aeneum. Next base: position 96,300,919 of record OY755040.1, read on the forward strand.
TGCAGACTGTCAGAGATCAAACATTCAAATAAGAAAACAAGGAGTTCCACAAGGATCGGTTTTATATCCACTATTTTTTTCTCTCTATGTTGCAGATATGTCAAAAAATATTACATTTTTAAAACTTGAGCAGTTTGCTGATGAGAGTCAACTGCACATTCCTATAAATAAACCTACCTTGCCAGACGTTAATATTAAACTAAATTTGGACTTATTTGGAAATATATCTTCATTTGCAAGAGATCATAATTTAAAGTTAAACTCATCCAAATCACAAATTTTAATTTTAAATAAAAACAAACAAATTAGAGAACATCTCGAGCAGAATCTAAACATAAAGATAAACAACGAAAGTATTCCAATAGTTTCAAAAGCAAGAAACTTGGGCGTTATATTTGACAATTGTATTTCATTTGAACATCACATAAGAACAAAACTTATTGCTGGATATATACGTCTAAAAAGTTTATATTAATATAAAAAATTCTTATCATCAAAACAAAAATATTTTTTGTGTGAATCCTTAATTTTGTCATTAGTTGATTATGCAGATGTGGTCTATAGCGAATCATTGTCTTGGCAATCTAAAAAATCAGTCCAAAAAATCCAAAATAGTTGCATGAGATTTGCCTACAACATTCCCTACAGATGTCATATCACCCTACATCTTAACAGCAATAAAATTTTAAACATGATTAATCGTCGGAGGCATCATTTGTATACTTTTGTTTATCATATTATAAAAACTGGTAAACCAATTTACCTTGCCAGAATTTTTTTTTACTTTATCGCACAGAACAAGAAACGCTCACAGGTTTATTATCCCCCGACATAGAACGGCAGCGTTTCAAAAATCATTTGTGTATAATGCTATTAGAATATGGAATGAACTTCCAAGGGAAATACAAAAGCCTTCATTAAAGTCCTATTCTAAATATACAAAAGAAAAACTGCTGGAACAACAACAACTGCTTTAAAAGTTTTTAACTACTTTTGGGTTGATTTAAAAAAAAATACTTGTATTTTTTTCCCTTGTTGATGATGATTAAGACTTAATACTTCGCTGTTTCCCCCGATGGGCGTTTTGGCTTTCGGCTTTGGTGTGTGTCTGCATGAGTCGGCCGGACTGGGATAAATATATTGAACTATTTGTAGAATTGTAAGTTTTTCAGTTCTACTCTTTACTTAGGTAACTTTTGATAAAATATATTATTTATTTAATTTATTTGGGTCATTTCGCATAAGCCCTCTAAGGGCTTAGTGTTAGCGGTTTCTATAATCGAGAGATGGTCCATTTTCGTCACATTGATTTTTTAATTTTTTTAGAAATATGTTCTTTTGTTATATTATTGGATTGACGAAATAAACGTTTTGAATTGAATTGAATTGAATTGAATTTATGAACAGTAAACACTGTCAAATTAATGTGTCTTTATCAGGTTAATAACAGATGCGTCGTAATCGTGGATCAGGGATCAGTCCTTTAACAGGTTTTTGGAGTTTAGAGGCCAAAGCACTGCCTGATATATTTCGTCAAAGTGAAAAATCCCGACTATAGGTGGCGATGCTGCTAGTAAAATCTCAAAAATATTCGGTAGAAAAGCCATGCAAGTCGCGTATTAAAATTCATGTAGAAAAGGCGTGAATCTAATGTGACTTTAACGTTGATAAAAATCACTTGAAACTAACGTAAAAACATTGCTGTTTTAATTTGATAAAGGCGTTATTAAAACGCAGTTTTTAGCATCGTTAATGAATGACCTATTAAGCTTGTTTTCATATATGAAATAAAGGTTTTTTTCTAGCAGCTTTTAAAATCAACGTTTTTTTTTCTCACGCATTTTTTACGTGGTAAACACGTGATTGTGCTATGTGAATACTTGTAAAAAATCGGCTTAAATAATTTTTTAAAATTATTTGCAATGGGTAAGTATAGTACTGCTCTAGTTTTGCAAAATCTAGCAACTCGAGTTACTTAGTTTTATAAAATTACTGCATTTTTAAAACCAGCACGATAAACTACATGTAATATATATTTTTTGTATTTTTATCTCGTATGGTTTTGCGATAATAGCCTTCGCATTTTCATTATTTCCCATTAGCTGAATGGCAAAATATTTTAGAAAAAACGCTCTCGTGAAAAGTTACCAAAAAACTAGTTACTAGGATTTGCAAAGTACCAGAGTACCCCCCCCCCAAGAAAAAAGCTATCGACGCCCTTGTGTCCGACGCCTATTCTCCACCTCCTTCGATCATGACAGTCATCTTCCGTCAGGTTTTTTTTTCTTTTTTACTCATTGATCTTTGGATTGACTTGCCATTCCAGTTTAGGAGGCCCTCTTTTTCTGCGCCCTATTGGTTGCCATTCTAGGACCTGTTTTGGTAATCTTTCGTCGCTCATCCGTTGTACATGGGCGTACCATATCAGTTGCCTTTTAGTGATGTCATTAGTTATGCTTCTCTCGATTTCCATTCTTTCTTTTATGATCTCATTTCTTATATGATCAGTTCTGGATATTCTCATTGATCTTCTTATTGCATCCATTTCGACACTTTCCATTAGAATGGAATGGAAAGTGTAGTTGTTTAAATAAACGATAAATTTTTCTGAATTAGAGGTAGTTGACATTTCATCCCCTACCCATTCTTTGCCAAAAACTTTAATTTTTTTTGTGATAGCTCAAGCTACACATATTTTAAAAAACCTATAAAAATTATTAATCTAGATCCTAGATTAATCTGAAAGTCAAAAGGAACAATCTTTGTTTTGAGTTTTTAAGTTTTTTTTGTTTCAATATTTGCAATTTTGACACTAAAGATATCTTTTCTCTTGCATTGCAAAAGCAAGCCTGTCAATCATTATATAAAAAAATATATAACATAAATTAATTAAGTAATGCCTTAGCCTTTTAACTTAAAATTTTGCATTCGTAGAGCTTTTATTGTTTTTATTGCCTAAAAAGTTTTAATTATCATCTAATCCTCGTAATTTATGATCACTGATTTAAATTTTTTATAATTTTGTTTAATTTTTAATAACCACGAGACCGATTTTAATGAAAAGAAAAATAATAGTGTCTAAACACTATGTCAAAAGCATAATAAAATTAATTAAATGATGTTTTAACGAAAAAGTTTTATTATATTTGTAAACCATGTATTAAATTAGTGTTATAACTTCGTTTTCTTTTATAGGTGAAGACCATGACATCCGACAACTGTGGAGGTCTACGATTCTCTAGACTTTCCCCCAAAAATTTTACTCAATTAATATTTTTTTTTATTTCAGGATTGTATTGTTTGTATTGGGTTGTATATGACCAAAACATCAAGTTAAAAGTTTTTAAGAACTAATTGTTTTAAAATTGTTTTAGTTAGTTATTTTTGAGATATTTTTATAAATGATAAAAGTCTATTACTATCTGTTGAGTAAATATGTGAGAGGAAAGTATTTTTGAATTAAAGCGTCCTAGAATTTTCTTTTAACGTAACTTTGATATGGCTACATGGTATGGCAATTTTGATATGTGCTCGATGTATGCATTTTTTTTGATGTATAAGGAATGTTATTAAACAATAGACCAATAATAATTCGCCAAGTGGAATCGTCGCGTTTTCTTTTTCTTTTGTTGTTTTTTTGTAAGACGAGGGCGAATTAATTTTTTCGCTGTTTGTATCATTATAGTTTAGATTATTTTATAAAATGTTTTTTTTATGGAATGTGTTTTAGCTGGATTTTAAACTGTCCGGTAAAAATGAGAAGAAAACTGGACAGTATATTAGGGAAATTTTTCTTCTCCACTCGAGAGGGTGTTTCTATGGTATACATATAATTAAAATTTTCAATTGGTCTATATTCGTTTTGTTTGTTGCCGTATCTCCTAATATCGTAACTCAATTATTGAACATAGGGTTACGTTATAGTCAGTTAAATGTTTTAACCAATCTTTATCAAGAAAACTACTGAATTAATTAAGCCGTCAAATTATAGCTTACATGGTCTACAGGTGAACTGGTCTAAAACAGTGGGTAGTATGGGTTGGATTTTTGGGTTTCTTTCAAGTCAAGTCATTTTGTAAAAATGATTTGGGAAAAACTATTCAAGGTAGAGTTAAAACTTTACCAATGAAACGAATAAAATGTTAGATCAAGGAATAGAATAATGAAGGCAGGTGACGTCACACCTAGTAGATACCAGTAAGAGATCTAGGTAATTTTCTATTTCGTCATGTCGGCAACTCATTTTTGAGTTATACTGGATACACAATAGACCGGAAAATTTATTTAACAAGAAGATGTAGACTGGTTTCTTTCTTCGTTATACACCTGTGTTTTTCTAACTTCAGTGAAGAAGGCCACTTCCTGTTAGTGTTGAATCCACAGTGTCTTAGGTTTTCTAATTAGGGAGACAAAAGCGTTGTCGTTGAATAAATTTTATATTTCACAATACAATTTTCAATATAAAAATGGTAAATCTACCTATTCTTTTTTATTATGACGAAACATGATTTAGATTTGGTATACAAGAGTCCCTATATGTTTTTACAGGAACCTGTGTTGAAGTGATGATGGGATATTATTTTAAAACAGGTTTTATGGTAGACATTTGGATAATTTTTCTGACTTGGTTAAAAAAATAGGTTGATTAGATAATATTTCAGAACCGTTATATTTTTATCAGTGATATTTTAAAAAAGATATTAACATCAAGAAAAAACTAAGAGATTGGAAAAACAGACAAGAACAGCAGAATAAAGAAGTATTTTTTTTTATTAAAAAATTTTATGATCAAATTTTTACTCCTTTTACTTTATAGGGTTGATAAGCTATTTAAGCTAATCTTTATGTCATTTGGTAATATTTACATTATGAAATTTATATATTTTCTTTTGTCTTGAAATTTTATAAATAAAACCACTGTCTTTGGCTTTAGCAGTGATAACACCTATAGACTAACGAAAAGTCTCATTTGAATTAGAAAGTTTTTAATCAAAAATATCTTAATGGAAGAGTACATTTAAAATCAAGTAAATAAAATCTTTGTATAAAATAATTTTCTAGTGTACAGCAAACAACTGGTTTTTTTTTCTGTAAAATGTTACCCGTAAAACTAATTGTCATAAAATTAAGTGCATAAGCACAAATTTTATAAAAAAAATAACTAATTAGCTGTGGAGATTGGTAGTTGGCATAACCATCATTGGACTAAGAGACAGTGTATCTATCGCGTTATGGCCATAGTTCTATCTATAAGTGTACAGAACTTTTGTAATCTTTAATTATGCGTAATATTATTAATCTCTTTTGTACTTTGCTTTAGTAGAAGTAAAATGTGTCTTTTCAAATAGTATTTTTTTCAGATAATATCTGCATTAATAATCTATCAGATATGTAATTTTATTCTTGTTTTTTTTGTTACACGGAAAAAGTCCAATACTTAACTTTTTATTATTTTGGTAAATTCATTTTCTTTTCTAGTGACCAGAACATTTTATATATTTTGTAAACTTTTAATTGTTTTTTTTTTATTTTAGTAGTATTTTAAAAAAACAAAATATCATATTATTTTTGCTTAAAATCCACACATGTCTTTTGTGATGGATATGTGTGTTATAGTAAATCAACACCTATTGGTTAAAGTATTAACGTAAAATCGATTATATGTGGTATAGTCCATTATTTCAAAAAGCTTTGTTTTTTTTAAATAGGGATCATTTGCTCTTAATCAGTGCTTAGACTCTGACTTTACTAAGATCCCATAAACCGAAAAAAAACTACGTCATCCACGGTTAAAATTTTTTAAATTTATGTACATATATATTTTTTTTTCCATTTTGTCATTCTTGAATCCAATTGGATATTATCATAGCAATCTTAACATTGCTAAGATACATTTTTCTATTTTTTTTTCTCCTCATTATATTATAACTGGATAAAATCAATATTATCCAAATTAATAACATTTGATTCTGTAAAACTATTTTTGAATTTTTGTATTGTTTATCAATAAAACAATATTTTATTTTTTATGTTTTTTTTTCCTATAGGGAAAATATTCGAGTATACGAACTTTAAGTACAGTATGTACCACTTAAGCCAAGTAAATACCATTTTAAGGATAAATTTTGATAATTTTTTTTATATTTTTTAAATCTCCACTATCTTAAACAACTTTAAAAAAAAAATCTCCACTCTTTTACTCTATGAGTACAATTGTTTTTGTAAAACTTCTCTTTTGGTAACTATGGCAAATCACAAAAATGTGTTGTCTTTTTCTAAAAATGTTTTGTTTTTTTTGTCAGTTTCTTCCTTTCTGTTTGCTGTCCTAGTTAATCGATAAAATAAAAATATTCTCTATAACATCATTATTAAAATGATTTGCTAGTGCACAGGCATAGCACTAATCAAGAACACCTAAATTATTATTTTTGTATTATTTTTATTTCTATTATCATCTTTAAGTAATTTTGTTGTTACTAAGGCCTATACATAATTGGATCCATTAATGATAAGCAAAAAGTAATTTATGTATACCTTTTGTGTAAATAATAAAATCTTTTAAATCACCAGTTGATCGTTTATCGAAAAACTTATCGTAAAAGTTAGTCTTTCTAAGATCAGTGTTTATTTTTCGTATATTAGCAAGCATTATTTCATTTATTATTATTTTTATTATTATTTTTTAAATTATTTGCTCATTTTAATTCTTGCAGTATCTAAAGAACCTTATGGTTTAAGATGCATTTTGTTTTTTTTTTGTCAGCCCATTAAATTATAAAAAAAAATTAAATTATAACTACAATATTTTGAAGTATATTTTTTTTTAATTTTGCATATTTCGAAGCAAGCCCTTGCTTGCTTGGATTCTAAATAGTTCCTATTTAGTAGTTTTGGAAAAGTGAGAAATTACTTCATCACCCAAGAGAGTTTTTTTCTTTTCATAACACCAAAAAGAGTCGATTGAAGCAACCATCAACTGTTATTTTTGTTCAATTTTTTTTGTCATTCGCATCAATTGGAATATAATAAGACATAATTTTATTTAAAATTTTATTATCAACTAAGATTATTTTATTTTGTTTGTTTTGATTCATGCACTTTAAAATCATCTATCGCCACCTATGTGCGCATGAAATTCGATAAAAACCTCAATTGGTCGAGTTTAAAAACATTGGCTTACATTAAGTCAAGTATTTTAAAGCAAAGATGTCTAATTTTCACACAATGACATCAATATTAGCCTACTTTGTTTTGCTGCTGTTTTTAGTTTTTCAAAATTGTGTAAAACCAGCTTACAATTAATTGGAAAATAAAATAAAATGCAAATTAGTTAGAGAATGGAAACCATTTTCAAACATACTAAAATCACACCGAAAATCAATTTGAAAGGAAGAATATTTTTCATGTTTAAAGAAAAATTACTTAGCAAGCTCTATGGAAAAGAAAGTTTACATTGAAAAAGATAATGTTTCAGGAAAGAAATTTTAAAGAAAATTCGGAAAAAATGTGAAAAATTCTAGGAGGAGCTTTATTCTAAGTGATTTTGAAAATGTGTATATTCATCTGGCTGGATTTGTTCTATTTTCATTTGTTCATGAATTTTTTTTATTGATTGGTTCTATATTGAATCATTGTATTTGATTTGTTCTAATAAAAAATATTATATTTGGATTTGTTCTACTTAAAAAAAAAATCTATGTGGATTTGTTTCATTTGAGATTATTTTATCTGTTCTATTTGATTTTCTTTATAAAATTTAAAATTTTTGTATCAATAAAATCTTAACTATGATAAAAACTTGTATTTCAGTTTTTGTATCATTTTGTGTTTTTTTTTGCTAACTTGTATTTATTTTCAGTTATTCTTTCGATCATATGAGTTATCTTTATATGTTTGTTTTTGTTTCGATAAAGTATTCCATGTTTGTTTTAAAGTTTATTGTTTTAACCTGGTAGGGTTGATTTTATTGTATTACAATGAAAACAATAAACCAACTTAAATTTTTTTAGTTTTTTGTCAAATATTGTCAATCCTTTATTGTAAATTAATTTTGTCTTAAAGTATTTGAATTTTTTATAAATTATGTTCAAGTAAACGTATTTTGTTCGGTATAAATATATCTGTTTTAAAGTTTTAAAATAATCAATTTTAATATTTCAGTTAGTGTTTGTAATTTCTTGCTTTTATCTTTGTTCTAAAATTTGTTTTTTTATACAAACACGTTTTTTGGGTTAGACAACCTTTTGTAGGTTCTTTACTGTCTAACTAGTTTTAGTTCACCTAAATCTTATTTATGAGATATAATCATAAAATCAAAAATTTTTTTTATTTAGATAATATTTTTTTTAAACAAATAATTTTGTTTTACATAAGGTTGGTTTATTGTTATTAAAAACATTGTTTTCCTGTATTAAAATTATTTTATTTTTAGGTCAGCTATTGCAAAGTGCTGTCAACCAACCAACAATTTTCTTGCACAAACAGTTTAATCAACCAAGCAGCCATTCCACCATTAAAGTCAATAGATCTGCCAAGCAGCCATCATCACTACAATCGACGCCTTCTTACCGTCGCTGTGCAAACCTGCAATTGGATGCTTCTTTCCAATTTCAACACAGGGTCTGCTGTTCACCCTTAGTTTCAAAGATGGCCAATGTGGAAACTGAGCTCTTGCTGTGTACCTAGTGTTTGTTTAACACCATGGAGGAAACGGTTTGGTTGGGGGACTCCCTTAATTTATTTACGTTAAATCATTTTTTTTTGTCTCCACAAATTTCTGCATAAGCGTGTATATAATATATACCTTAATGTAGTAGTTTTCGAACAATGTGTGTTAAAATTATATATTTCTATATATTTTTCGGTTTATATGTCAATTTTATTTTGCCCTCATTTAGTTTAAGTTATCGTTGTTATTAAGCTGCACTGATATTCTGATTCTTTCAGTACTGTTTAGAATCTACTGATCGTTCACCATGTTTGTTGCTGACTAGCTGATCTAAGATGTTGTACCTGATTCAGTGTTGCTGTTTTGTTCCAGAATGGAACTTCAAGTTTTTTCCAGCCAGAATGTCTGTTGACCATCAGATATCTAGAGAAGAAAAATGGAAATGAAGAGCGTTATAGTTTTAGTTTAGATTTGTGTTGTCTGCACTACTTAATGCTTGTTGTTATAAACCATTTTATTTCGACTTGCGTTTAAAAAAAATGTTTATACTTAATCAGGGGGGAGTAATGTAACAAAACGAAATTTGAATATAAATGGTATTTTTGCCATTTATAAGTCTTTAATGATTTTTAATAAAATATTGTTTTGACATCAACAAGCATTAATTATATGCAAGACTAGGTTAAGATTAAGTAAAATTTATGGCAACTCCGGCGACTTGTTTTTGGGCATATTTTCAGGTTCGCTGTATTTTAATAAAAGTTGTATTCGGCTAATATGTCCTTTGAGCCACTAACATCAAAATAATTCAAATTTTGTAACTGGAAACAAATTAGCTAAACTATTTTCAACTTTTAAGAAACACAGTGTATGATTTTAACTTTACCGATTTTCTGAGTCCACGCATCTTTGAATTGCGGTAGTATTTTGTCTCTTTGTCTTTCTCGCCAATGCGAGAGAGCTTAAGTTTCAGACCACGGCAACCAAGAATGTCTGTAGAGCAGAGTGGTGGAAGAAATCCGTTAAAGAAAGCTTAGATTTAGACCAACCAGCTAGCGGCAAGCTAAGAATGTCTAGAGAGCAGGGTACTGAAACTTTCGAACGTCGGGAGGGAGCTCACTCTTTAGTTACGCTTTGCTTGGTTCGTTACGCTTTCGTTCATACTTCTTCAGGGGGGTTTTATTTCAACTGGGGAAATTTATCAATTATTTTAACATTGTATAAAACTGTTAACTTTACTATTTATAATTATTTTAGTCTTTTCTTGTGGAGTTTAGTAATTTTAAAACTTTTAATTATTACTGTTTCCAGTGTTTTGAAATAATGTTTTTATCTGTTTTATGGTTTTTTTAACATCAAAATACAAACCATTAGTTGCCCTAAAATCGGCATTTTTCTTCAACAATATATCCCAAACCTAAACAGTAATATTAAGTAAACTAAACAGTTGATTGAATAGTTTCACTCATTCAATCAACGTTTAAGATGTTGATAAATATATATATTTACAACAAATATATAAAAGGTTTATAAAACCTAAAAGTTTAAGAAGTGTAAATATTTGAATACAAAAGTTCAATAGAAAAAAAAATTGATATTCAATTAATAAACATACGGATGATTTTCGCTACGCGAAAACATCCGTATCACAAATTTGCTTCGCAAATTTGTGTTGAAAAAAATTTGCTTCGCAAATTAGTTTATTAACAAATTTACTTCGTAAATTTGTCTTGAGAAAAATTTGCTTCGCAAATTAGTTTATTAACAATTTTGCTTCGCAAATGTTTTACATCCAACACTTTTAAAACTGTTGCAGCATTGATTTTCGCTAAGCCTTTCGCCTGCGGCGAGATTTTGTGTTTAATTATTTATAAAAATATGTTTAACAGTATTTCTATTGATATCGTAAAATAACATTTGTGGGATTGGAAACAAAATCATTGTCTACAAGTTTCAAACCAAGAATTTGGAGAATTATTATTGGTTCATAAATTTGCGTTAATAAAATTTGCTTCGCAAAGTTACTTTTGTCAATAAGTTGCGTTGGAAGTTTAATTTACCAGTATTAATTTAAGTTAATATCGAACTCATACACAGTTATTAAAAACTGCATTTTTATCCCTAAAATGTGTAACTCTCGCTTTGCTCATGCGACAGACTCACGGTCTCTAAAAATTACATATTTTCCTTGATACTTGATCAAGTATCATTTCCTCATAAATAATTAATCTTTTATTCTATAAAATCTATAAAATCCGTTTAGTGGTTTAAATAATAATTGTTATTCCAACTGTTGCTTTAACTTCTGTCTGCAATAATTTCCTTATAAATTCACTGAACCGATTTCAATAATAAAAAAAGAAATATTGCTCTTTGAACAAAACTATTGACATTTTTAAATCCAAGATGTTGGAAAATAAGCCAAATTTGTCCTTCTTGGAAGGATCACTTATTTGTATGTTGCGAGGATTTATTTTTTTATGATTGTGAGTGGTGGATCTTATAAATAAATTCAAAAAAGGTTCGAAAAGTTTATCGTAATATAAGAAACAACCATCCTTTATGGAGGGTCAAATTCGAATTATTAAGCCATATTATATTTAGAGTTGGCGGAGAATTTCGCGAAGATGCTTCTTATTTTACTATCGTTTGAGTAATAATAAATTTATGAGGAAATGAATGCACATAGAAATGGCAAGGCAATTGCATAATCTGTAAAACTTTTCCGAAAAAAATCAAAAAATATAAGAATAAACAGCCTTTTTAAAAAGTTTTTATATCCGCCATTTTGGATTTTACAATGACGGCAAATTTTAATAGTGATCTTTTAAAAGCAATCAATCTGTTCCACTTTATATTTTATTGAAATCGGTTCGGCAAAAATTTATTTATGAGGAAATTAATACAGACAGGATTTAGAAGACAATCGTTACAACCTGTAAAACAATATAGTTGAAGCAAAAATCAATTTTTAGGGCCCGAAATCGTTTTTAACGATTCATATCTCGTTGTGCTTAACAAAGATAGAGCTTTTCTACAAACAAAAAAATATCCAAAATTTCCACACGTTTCCAACATAAGAAGAATAAGAATAAACAAGCCTCGTTCAAGGGTCAAGATGGAGGACAAAAATATACTTTTACACAAATGTCCGATCAATCAATCCCTGCCAACTACTCTTTGCTTTGGTAAAATTGGTGTTATAGTTGGAAAGCTATAACGAAAAACATTTTGTCGGGTTTTTTTGCCTACCAGGAATATTTGAAAAGCGCTCACTTTTATAAATTGTTTTTTTTTCAGACCAAATTGATACTTTCAAATATCTTAAAATTCTTACCATAACATACAAACATTTAACATAATATCAGGGTGTAATAATATCAAACTTTAATAGGTGGTAGAAAAGATCAAAAGAAGAATTTTTTCTTATTATATTTTGCATCATACTTCTTTGTTTTTTAGATAAAGGGTGCCAAACTTAACAGCTATTATTTTATTTTTTGTTATAACTTCCTTAAAAATCATAACAGAAAATCGACATTTTCTGAAATTATGCATGACAATAAGGGTAATAAGTAAATGGTAAAATTATTTGAAAATAAATAGAAATACTCAAAATTAATATCCAAAATAGGGGATTTTGGATATGGCGAAAGGAATGACAGGGGCACAACCTTAAAGACACATGTATACAATGAATTAGTTCTATAGGAAGAAACCGCAACGAAAGTGGACATGACTACTGAAAAAGCATCGTTAGAGATGTAACAGTCCTAAATAGCTTTACAACAGGCAGTGATCACAGGATGGTCAGAAAGAAAAATTAACAATAAAAATAAACAACTTGACATGAGTAAACTTACAGAAAATAAAGCCATATACAAAGAAATGCTAAACGAACAGCTAACCCAAAACTTAAGATGCGAAAACGAAAATATATATGAAATAAACGATACGCTGATAAGAAGTCGGAAAAGATGTGGCACAAAGGGGTGAAAAGAGAGAAAATTTTATATCAGAAGAGATAAAGAAACTCATGGAAAAAAGGCGGAACCTGGAGAAAGGAGGAAAGAGAACATCGATAGAATACACAGAAATAAATAAAACTATAAGAAAAATGATAAAAGAAAATAAAAGAAAGAGCCAGGAAATAAAAGTTGAAAGAGTTATAGAAAATAACAGGAATATGAAATGTCTAAGACCGACTCTATATATTATCTATATCAGTGGCGCACCCAGGAATAGGTGCGCCCATGACTATATTATAAATATCACACAGCTATTCTATAAAAAATTATACCAAACAAAAAGGGAACCATCGCGAGAAACCATAAAGAATCTCCAAACAAAAATAAAGATAATAAACTCAGAATTACAACGCGAAATAAGCAAAACGGAAATAAAGAGAGCATTAAAGAAAACGAAAAATAACAAATCACCTGGGAAAGACGGAGTAACGGCAGAAATGCTAAAGTACGGTAGTAAAACTGTAGTTAATACCCTCCATATTCCCCTAAATAAAATTCTAAAAGAAAAAATAATCCCAAACAACTGGGAAGAATCAGTAACCATTATTCTACACAAGAAAGGCGATAGGGCAGACCTAAAAAACTATCGACCTATATAGCTTTTCACGAAAATATTAAAAGATAGACTAACAACAAAAAATTGACGGATATCAATCAAAAGAACAAGCAGGCTTCAGAAAGGGTTTCAGTACAGTTGACCACCTGCTAACCACGAAAATTCTAATAGAGCGAGCCAACGAATACAACATATTGAGTACTGGGCAGTAAAAGCATCTTTAATTAATAGCCGAATAGATCACAGATACACAGATTTAATAGCCAATATATATAGCAAAGCAACAACATCAATCAAAATCCACGAAGGGACCAAGCCAATCCGCATATGAAAAGGTGTCAGACAGGATGACACAATATCCCCTAAACTATTTAACCAGGCCCTAGAAGATGTTTTTAAAAACTTAGACTGGGAAGAAATAGGCATCAAAGTAAGCGGACAATACTTGAACCACCTAAGATATGCTGACGATATTGCCTTAATAACAGATCAGAAAGAGGAACTTATAAAAATGCTGAGAGAACTGGATACAGCAGCTAAAAATATAGGCTTGAGTATGAACTACACTAAAACTAAAATCATAACAAACACAGATGAAGATATCACCAGAATAAACCAAAAAATATAGAACAAGTAGATGAATATATATCTGAGACAAATTATTAAACTAAAAAAAGAAAACCAAACAGCTGAAATCAAGAGACGAGTAAGATTGGCCTGGGCAGCATTCAGTAAATTAAGCTACATAATAAAAAATAATCTTCCTGTGCTCATATATGGATCCCAGACCTGGACGCTTACAAAATCAAACATGGATAAGGTAACAAAAGCCCAAAGATCCATGGAAAGACAAATGTTACATATAAAGCTAACAGATAGAAAAAGGAATGAATGGATAAGAAATAAAACAAAAGAAAGGGATGTCAGAGGAGAGGTAGCAAAATTAAAATGGAAATTTGCTGGTCAAAACATCACACTGAAAGACAATCGATGGAACAAATGCATTGTAGACCTTGGCAAAATAAAAGAAGTAGGGGAAGACCCCAAATGAGATAGCGGACAATTTGAAGAGACATGCAGGGACTAGATGGATGAACAGGGCGACAGACAGAGAAGAGTGGAAGATATTGGGGGAGGCCTATGTCCAAAGATGGATCGAAGAAAGCTAAATAGATAGATAGATAAATAGATAGACTTAAAATTATTACCAAAAATCGTTAAAATATAGTGCTAATATTATTATTTTATATTTTTTTTAAGGGTCTTTTAGACATGTACAAAAATCTATTTCAATTTTTTTGTGTAAATTTAATAGCTCATAAAAATATTAATTCTTAAAAGAATTGAGAAATTTATACGTATTCCAAAGATTATTTGGCCACACTGTATCCTTAACCTATCTATATTTTCTTGGAAAAAAGCAACGTTGTTCAATTTGATATTTTAAAATTCATCGTTTTTCCCTACTTTCCAAACTTAAAAAATGCTATAACTTGGCAAAAATTTATTTGAACTTTTTGTCTGCTTTGGACCTTCCGCACCATCTCTTAAAGATTGGTTCATCATTTAAATTACACCCTGTATTTTAGGTATCATATTTTAATTATATTTTATAAAAGGCCAAGGCCCAAAAGTAGGTATCCATTTCCTGTTTCCTGGGTATCCAATCTGAAGGACTGCGTATCCAAATGGATACACAATATAGTCTAAAAAGATGCCTTGCAGACTGATAGGAACTATGACAAAACTATTGGAAAAAATAAAAAACCCGAAATTATAATTTACTCCCCTATACATGTAAAGTTATGTAAAAGTAACATTACCAACTTCCAGAAACGCTAGAGAGCTGTGATTTGAAAGACTGACAGAAACTAAGAGAAATCTATATAATAATTGAGATAAAAGTATAGCCAAGTTCTCCAATATACATTTTAAAATTAAAGGTTATTACTAGTTTCGAAAAGTTTTTTTAAATGTTTTGCGAAATATATTTAAAACGTAAAGTTTGGCACCCGTGAATAAAGAAAACAAAATTTTTTCGTGGATAATCGGGTGTAGAAAGGTTTTGTTCCTCTTGTGTTTTTCCGTGGGCAGCTCGAATGCTCTACACCCACGGGGGTTCAAGATCTAATGGCCACCCATTAAGTGTTGACAGTTAACTGTTTCGTGCTTAAGGAACCCTTCAGAACCGTGCATGGTCAATGTAACACCTTTGTAAAGTTGATGAGACGGTATATAAATTTCATCTTACGATATTGATAAGAGAAATGAAAAATAGTGCCTGCAATATGGTATGCTTTAAGCACAAGTGGCGACATCTACCGAATACAAAAGAAACTATGCTCTTGGAATAATACAAGAGAAACAAAACCTTTTTATATACGTTTAGCCACGAAAAATTTTTGTTTTTTTTTTAAATATTTACCCTTGGAATTGAACACTGATTCAAAAATAAAATATTAATTAGTCAACTAAGTGTAATTCATTTAATAACTACTCATTATTTGCCTTTGCCAACCCCTTACAACTGATGTTATTATCACTGGACTTTAATAATAATGTAATTTAATTAAAGTGCCTTTTCATCGCTAAAGTATGTAGCTCTCGCTCCCCTCATGCTAAAAACTTATTGCTTTAAAAAAATATAATAATTATGTCACTTTTATCCTTTGAATTTGGCGTGTAAAATACTAATATTAGTTTTTGCCAAACATTCTGCCTAATATATAATCCAAAGAATTAACCTAGGAAGAATTAAATAGACACTGACTTAAAAATGACATCTGCTATTTTCCAAATTTTATTCTGCTCTTTAAAATGAAAGTATAAATACTATAGTTAAATGTGGCATTTGCAAATTTCTTATCTATGAACCGACAATTTTTAATTTTGGTTATTTTGTTAAGCGCGCTCTATAAAAATGATAAAACTTTTAACTGATTACTATGTAAAAAGGTTCGAGTAAGCGAATGGTGTAACTTCCGTCAAAATCTGACGTATGGTTTTGAAGATATCGTAAATTTTTAAATAAAAATACATGAAATTTATTGAGCTTTTGAAATATTTTGGGACAAATATCAAAAACTATCGATCCAAGATAATTTATTTTATAATCAAACGAATTGTAGCTCCGGCTCCTGTCATGCTACAGACTCAATGCATCAAAAAAAGTTTTAATTTCAACCAATTTGTGTATAAGATTCTATTTCGTTGACGTTTTACAAATATTTTTCGCGGTATTTGATCAAAAATTAAACCTAGAAACTAAAATTTTGTCATAACTTAAAAATGACACATGTCATTTTATAGATTTTTGTCTCTTCTTCAACATGAAATTAATCCTATTATTATTGGAATTATATTTCAAAAAATATTTGCAAATTCCTTAAATTTTATAAGATTTTTATTAATTTTGGACCGTTTTGATAAATGTTAAGTGCCCTACACCAGCGCCCTCTACATTAAGGTTAAAACTATAAATAAAGTTTTATGTAGAAAGGTTCGGCGAAGTGAGTAGTGTAATTTTTGTTCAATTCGGACCTACTGTTTTAAAGATATCGCGATTTTTGTAAAAATGCGTGTTAATGCGTGTTATTTCCGTTGTGATTTTTGCGTGTTTTTTAGTATTTATTTTTCAAACTCAAAAACGGTACAACTTAGAAAAGTCGAAGTTTTTTTAAAAAATATTTTGGTATTTTCTTAAAAAGATAGCAGTTCGAGAACTGTCAAAAAGTGTAAGGGCAAAAAAATTTCTCGATTCAGTATTTTTGACTGCAAAAACCTTGCATAGTTTTTGAAAAATCCTCAAAACTCAAAAACCAAAAAATAATTTTAAAAAACAACTCTACGGTTACCGAACACTCCCTTAGCTCCGCAAATGTTTAAAATTTGGTTAAAATCCATTAAACAGTTTTGGAGTAATGACCAGATATATTTTAAAAAACGGCAGAAAAACAGTGAAATTCTGACCAATTTTATTGTACAGTGAAAATGCGTCACTGCAGGGATTCAGAAAAGCCCCAAAATGGGGCACTTGACTCTTTCCGATCTGGCTGAAAAACAATAGGCTTCCTGACCACACATAAGAGTACACTTGTGCAATATCTCAAGTTTCTAGAATAATCCCCTGGACACTTATGGTGTGCCAACGGAGGTACATCAAAAAAAGTCACTTTTTTACGGTTTTTCCCCTATTTTCCCTACTTGAAATTTTCCGGTTTGACCCAAAATTGACATTTTTGGTCTACCGTAAGTTCTTAATCAGTGCGCCAAATTTCATCCTTCTGCGTCGAAGCGTTCCCGAGTAAGCGTCAAAATTCGAGCGCGATACACTAGGGGTGCTAGGGACGGAATAATAAAAAAAAATAATAAAAATAATGTTACGGCCGAGGCGGCTCAAGTAATTGATTTTCGCCTCAAGCGAAAATCAATAAACATACGGATGATTTTCGCCACGCGAAAACATCCGTATCACAAATTTGCTTCGCAAATTTGTGTTGAAAAAAATTTGCTTCGCAAATTAGTTTATTAACAAATTTGCGAAGCAAATTTGTGTTGAGAAAAATTTGCTTTGCAAATTTGTGTTGAGAAAAATTTGCTTTGCAAATTAGTTTATTAACAAATTTGCTTTGCAAATTTGTGATGTGAAAAATTTGCTTCGCAAATTAGTTCATTAACACATTTGCTTCGCAAATTTTTTACATCCAACACTTTTAAAACTGTTGCAGCATTGATTTTCGCTGCGGCGAGATTTTGTGTTTAATTATTTATAAAAATATATTTAACAGTATTTCTATTGATATCGTACAATAACATTTGGGGGATTGGAAACAAAATCATTGTCTACAAGTTTCAAACCAAGAATTTGGAGAATTATTATTGGTTCATAAATTTGTGTTAATAAAATTTACTTCACAAAGTTACTTTTGTCAATAATTCGCTTTGCAAATTTAATTTACCAGTATTAATTTAAGTTAATATCGAACTCATACACAGTTATTAAAAAGGAAATTTTTCATCCCTAAAATGTGTAACTCTCGCTTTGCTCATGCGACAGACTCACGGTCTCAAAAAATTACATATTTTCCTTGATACTTGATCAAGTATCATTTTCTCATAAATTCATTAATATTTTATTCTATAAAATCTATAAAATCCGTTTAGTGGTTCTTTAAATAATAATTGTTATTCCAACTGTTGCTTTAACTTCTGTCTGCAATAATTTACTTATAAATTCACTGAACCGATTTCAATAATAAAAAAAGAAGTATTGCTCTTTGAACAAAACTATTAAAATTTTTCGACAATTTTAAATAATAAATGGAAAGGATCACTTCTTTGTATGTTGCGAGGATTTATTTTTTTATGATTAGTACCTCGTTGTGAGTGGTGGATCTAATAAATAAATTCAAAAAAGGGTCGAAAAATGTATCGTAACTTAAGAAACAACTATCTTTTATGGAGGGTCAATATTTAGGGTTGGCGGAGAATTTCACCATGATGCTTTTTATTTTATTGTCAGTTTAGTAATAATGAATTTATGAGGAAATGAATGCACATAGAAATGGCAAGGCAATCGCATAATCTGTAAAACTTTTCCGAAAAAAATCAAACAGTTTTCAAAAAATATAAGAATAAACAGCCTTTTTAAAAATTAAAGTTTTTATGACCGTCATTTTGGATTTTACAATGACGGCAAATTTTAATAGTGATCTTTTAAAAGCAATCAATCTGTTCCACTTTATATTTTATTAAAATCGGTTCGGCAAAAATTTATTTATAAGGAAATTAATACAGACAGGATTTAGAAGACAATCGTTACAACCTGTAAAACAATATAGTTAAAGCAAAAATCAATTTTTAGGGATCGAAATCGTTTTTAACGATTCTTATCTCGTTGTGCTTAACAAAGATAGAGCTTTCTTACAAACAAAAAAATATCCAACTTTTCCGACATAATGTTCGATCAATTAATCCCTGCCAACTACTCTTTGCTTTGGTAAAATTGGTGTTATAGTTGGAGAGTTATAACGAAAAACATTTTGTCGGGTTTTTTTGGCCACCTACCTGGTGGTTCGGTTCGGTTCGGTATTTGAAAAGCGCTCACTTTTATAAATGGTTTTTTTTCAGACCAAATTGATACTTTCAAATATCTTAAAATTCTTACCATAACATACAAGCATTTAACATAATATCAGGATGTAATAATAGCAAATTTTAATAGGTGGTAGAAAAGATCAAAAGAAGGACATTTTCTTATTATATTTTGCATTATACTTCTTTGTTTTTTAGATAAAGGGTGCCAAGTTTACAGCTAATATTTTATTTTTTGTTATAATTTCCTTAAAAATCATAACAGAAAATCGACATTTTCTGAAATTATGCATGACAATAAGGGTAATAATTAAATGGTAAAATTATTTGAAAATAAATAGAAATACTCAAAATTAATATCCAAAATAGGGGATTTTGGATATGGCGAAAGGAATGACAGGGGCACAACCTTAATAAACTATCTAGAGGAAAGACACATGTATGCAATGAATTAGTTCTATAGGAAAAAACCGCAACGAAAGTGGACATGGCTCAGCCTGACTACTGAAAAAGCATCGTTAGAGATTTAACAGTCCTAAATAGCTTTACAACAGGTAGTGATCACAGGATGGTCAGAAAGGAAAATTAACAATAAAAATAAAGAACTTGACATGAGTAAACTTACAGAAAATAAAGCCATATACAAAGAAATGCTAAATGAACAGCTAACCCAAAACTTAAGATGCGAAAACGAAAATATAGATGAAATAAATGATACGCTAATAAGAACTATGACCCAAGTCGGAAAAGATGTGGCACAAAAGGGTGAAAAGAGAGAAAATTTTATATCAGAAGAGATAAAGAAACTCATCGAAAAAAGGCGGAACCTGGAGAAAGGAGGAAAGGGAACATCGATAGAATACACAGAAATAAATAAAACTATAAGAAAAATGATAAAACAAAATAAAAGAAAGAGCCAAGAAATAAAAGTTGAAAGAGTTATAGAAAATAACAGGAATATGAAATGTCTAAGACCGACTCTATATATTATCATATCAGTATCGCACCCAGGAATATGTATTGGGGGGGGGCGAGGCCTCTTGGGGGGGGGGGAAGCCTCACGATGTCGAATATTAAGCTAGCTGGGTGCGCCCATGTCTATATTATAAATATCACACAGCTATTCTATACAAAATTATACCAAACAACAAGGGAACCATCGCGAGAAACCAGAAAGAAACTCCAAACAAAAATAAAGAACATAAACTCAGAATTACAATCCGAAAAAAGCAAAACGGAAATAAAGGGAGCATTAAAGAAAATGAAAAATAACAAATCACCTGGAAAAGACGGAGTAACGGCAGAAATGCTAAAGTACGGTGGTAAAACTGTAGTTAATACCCTCCATATTCTCCTCAATAAAACTCTAAAAGAAAAAATAATCCCAAACAACTGGAAAGAATCAGTAACCATTATTCTACACAAGAAAGGCGATAGGGAAGACCTAAAAAACTATCGACCTATAACACTCCCCAATGTAATTTATAAGCTTTTCACGAAAATATTAAAAGATAGACTAACAACAAAAATTGATGGATATCAATCAAATGAACAAGCAGGCTTCAGAAAGGGTTTCAATACAGTTGACCACCTGCTAACCACGAAAATTCTAATAGAGCGAGCCAACGAATACAACATTCCACTCTATATTGCGTTTATAGACTTTGAAAAAGCTTTTGATGGTATTGAGCACTGGGCAGTAAAAGCATCTTTAATTAGTAGCCGAATAGATCACAGATACACAGATTTAATAGCCAATATATATAGGGAAGCAACAACATCAATCAAAATCCACGAAGGGACCAAGCCAATCCGCCTAAGAAAAGGTGTCAGACAGGATGACACAATATCCCCTAAACTATTTAACCAGGCCCTAAAAGATGTTTTTAAAAACTTAGACTGGGAAGAAATAGGCATCAAAGTAAGCGGACAATACTTGAACCACCTAAGATATGCTGACGATATTGCCTTAATAACAGATAAGAAAAAGGAACTTATAAAAATGCTGGGAGAACTGGATACAGCAGCTAAAAATATAGGCTTGAGTATGAACTACACTAAAACTAAAATCATAACAAACACAGATGAAGATATCACCAGAATAAACCAAGAAAAAATAGAACAAGTAGATGAATATATATCTGAGACAAATTATTAAACTAAAAAAAGAAAACCAAACAGCTGAAATCAAGAGACGAGTAAGATTGGCCTGGGCAGCATTCGGTAAATTAAGCTACATAATAAAAAATAATCTTCCTGTGCTCACATATGGATCCCAGACCTGGATGCTCACAAAATCAAACATGGATAAGGTAACAAAAGCCCAGAGATCCATGGAAAGACAAATGTTACATGTAAAGCTAACAGATAGAAAAAGGAACGAATGGATAAGAAATAAAACAAAAGTAAAGGATGTCAGAGGAGAGGTAGCAAAATTAAAATGGAAATTTGCTGGTCAAAATATCAAACTGAAAAACAATCGATGGAACAAATGCATTGTAGACTGGAGACCTTGGGAAAATAAAAGAAGTAGGGGAAGACCCCAAATGAGATAGCGGACGATTTGAAGAGACATGCAGGGACTAGATGGATGAACAGGGCGACAGACAGAGAAGAGTGGAAGATATTGGGGGAGGCCTATGTCCAAAGATGGATCGAAGAAAGCTAAATAGATAGATAGATAGATAGACTTAAAATTATCACCAAAAATTGTTAAAATATAGTGCTAATATTATTATTTTATATTTGTTTTAAGGGTCCTTTAGACATGTACAAAAATCTATTTCAATTTCTTTTGTGTAAATTTAATAGCTCATAAAAATATTAAATCTTAAAAGAATTGAGAAATTTATACGTATTCCAAAGATTATTTGGCCACACTGTATCCTTAACCTATCTATATTTTCTTGGAAAAAAGCAACGTTGTTCAATTTGATATTTTAAAATTTATCGTTTTTCCCTACTTTCCAAACTTAAAAAATGCTATAACTTGGCAAAAAGTTATTTGAACTCTTTGTCTGCTTTGGACCTTCCGCACCATCTCTTAAAGATTGGTTCATCATTTAAATTACACCCTGTATTTTAGGTATCATATTTTAATTATATTTTATAAAAGGCAAGGCCCAAAAGTAGGTATCCATTTCCTGTTACTGGGTATCCAATCTGAAGGACTGCGTATCCAAATGGATACACAATATAGTCTAAAAAGATGCCTTGGAGACTGATAGGAACTATGACAAAACTATAGGAAAAAATAAAAAACCCGAAATTATAATTTACTCCCCTTCCCTATACATGTAAAGTTATGTAAAAGTAACATTACTAACTTCCAGAAACGCTAGAGAGCTGTGATTTGACAGACTGACAGAAACTAAGAGAAATCTATATAATAATTGAGATAAAAGTATAGCCAAGTTCTCCAATATACATTCTAAAATTAAAGGTTTTTACTAGTTTCGAAAAGTTTTAGCTCACACATATACTATACTATAGTAGTGTGAGCTATGGTGATCCTAATTTTTTCGAGAAAAAAAAAAGTTGCTCCGATTTCAAAAATTTTTATATATCTTTGCGTTTCAGATGATTTTGAAACTTTTTTGTTGCGCCGTCTGTCTGTCTGTCTGTCTGTCGACCAACGCGCATAACTCAAAAACTGCTTGGCCGATTTTAATGAAATTTGGTACCTAGGCTGGGTCTTGGGTCGAGATGGTCCCATTTAAAAATGAACAAAATCCACCGAACACAAACCAAATAAAAGAGTGGGGGTAGATTTCAAAAATTAGAGTTTATATGAAAATATGGCGTGTGTGATATCAAACGAAAGGTAATTAATTCTGCAGTTAAACAAAATACATTTTAATTTATTTAAAAAAAAGGGTGGGGGTATATTTTAAAAATTAGAGTTTAAGTGAAAATATGGCTTGTGTGATATCAAACGAAAGGTAATTGAGTCTGGAGTTTAACAAACAAACAGTTTTTTTTACATTTTAGTTTTTTATTTTTTTAGCTCACACATATACTATACTATAGTAGTGTGAGCTATGGTGATCCTAATTTTTTCGAAAAAAAAAAGTTGCTCCGATTTCAAAAATTTTTATATATCTTTGCGTTTCAGATGATTTTGAAACTTTTTTGTTGCGCCGTCTGTCTGTCTGTCTGTCTGTCTGTCTGTCTATATGTCTGTCTGTCTGTCTGTCTGTCTGTCTGTCTGTCTGTCTGTATGTCTGTATGTCTGTATGTCTGTATGTCTGTATGTCTGTATGTCTGTATGTCTGTATGTCTGTATGTCTGTCTGTAACGACCAACGCGCATAACTCAAAAGCCGCTTGGCTGATTTTAATGAAATTTGGTACCTAGGCTGGCTCTTGGGTCGAGATGGTCCCATTTAAAAATGAACAAAATCCACCGAACACAAACCAAATAAAAGGGTGGGGGTAGATTTCAAAAATTAGAGTTTAAGTGAAAATATGGCGTGTGTGATATCAAACGCAAGGTAATTGAGTCCGGAGTTTAACAAAATACATTTTAGTTTTTGTTTTTTTTAAGGGTGGGGGTAGATTTCAAAAATTTGAGTTTAATTCAAATCATGGCTTGTGTGGTATCAAACAAAAGGTAATTTAGTCTGGAGTTGAATAAAATATATTTCAGTTTTTAGTTATATTAGCTCACAAGTACACTATAACTCTAGTACCTAGTGTGAGCTTAGGGGCCCATATATTGGCAGAGTATTTTTAAATGTTTTGCGAAATATATTTAAAACGTAAAGTTTGGTACCCGTGAATAAAGAAAACAAAATTTTTTCGTGGATAATCGGGTGTAGAAAGGTTTTGTTCCTCTTGTGTTTTTCCGTGGGCAGCTCGAATGCTGTGCACCAACGGGGGTTCAAGATCTAATGGCCACCCATTAAGTGTTGACAGTTAACTGTTTCGTGCTTAAGGAACCCTTCAGAACCGTGCATGGTCAATGTAACACCTTTGTAAAGTTGGAGAGACGGTATATAAATTTCATCTTACGATATTGATAAGAGAAATGAAAAATAATGCCTGCAATACGGTATGCTTTAAGCACAAGTGGCGACATCTACCGAATACAAAAGAAACTATGCTCATGGAATAATACAAGAGAAACAAAACCTTTTTATATAAGTTTAGCCACGAAAAATTTTTGTTTTTTTTTTAATATTTAGCCTTGGAATTGGACACTGATTCAAAAATAAAATGTTAATTAGTCAACTAAGTGTAATTCATTTAATAACTACTCATTATTTGCCTTTGCCAACCCCTTACAACTGATGTTATTATCACTGGACTTTAATAATAATGTAATTTAATTAAAGTGCCTTTTTATCGCTAAAGTATGTAGCTCTCGCTCCCCTCATGCTAAAAACTTATTGCTTTAAAAATATATTAATGTCACTTTTATCCTTTGAATTTGGCGTGTAAAATACTAATATTAGTTTTTGCCAAACAATCTGCCTAATATATAATCCACAGAATTAACCTAGGAAGAATTAAATAGACACTGACTTAAAAATGACATCTGCTATTTTGCAAATTTTATTCTGCTCTTTAAAATGAAAGTATACTATACTATAGTTAAATGTGGCATTTGCGAATTTCTTATCTATGAACCGACAATTTTTAATTTTGGTTACTTTGTTAAGCGCGCTCTATAAAAATGATAAAACTGTTGACTGATTACTATGTAAAAAGGTTCGAGTAAGCGAATGGTGTAACTTCCGTCAAAATCTGACGTATGGTTTTGAAGATATCGTAATTTTTTAAATAAAAATACATGAAATTTATTGAGCTTTTTAAATATTTTGGGATAAATATCAAAAACTATCGGTCCAAGATAATTTATTTTATAATGAAACGAATTGTAGCTCCGGCTCCTCTCATGCTACAGATTCAATGCATCAAAAAAAGTTTTAATTTCAACCAATTTGTGTATAAGATTCTATTTCGTTGACGTTTTACAAATATTTTTCGCGGTATTTGATCAAAAAATAAACCTAGAAACTAAAATTTTGTCATAACTTAAAAATGACATATGTCATTTTATAGATTTTTGTCTCTTCTTTAACATGAAATTAATCCTATTATTATTGGAATTATGGGGTCAATTCTTTACATTTCAAAAAATCTGGCGAAATTTGACAAAATGTGACATAATCTGGCGCTTAAGATTTCTCGTTTAAAAGGCAATTTTTAAACTTAAAAACTTACCTAAAAGGCCATTTCCCACTTTTTGATAGATGTAGCGTCACGATATAATATTTGTTTTTAATTAAAAACCCGTAATTTGTTGAAAATTTTTAATTTAAAAATTGTAAATAAATTCACTATTAACCACACAAACTGAAATGTCAAATTTCGTCACATTTCGTCACATTTCTTTCAAATTTATGAGTCCTATTCGTTTTCTTTATGAGGTCAGCTAAGTTTACTTTCTTTCTTTGTTTTTCACGGTAAAATTAACAAAGAGGGACTAACTGCATGTCGTGGAAGGGTCGCTACAAAATTAGCTCTACGCTGTTGCCACCGTTATATTTGAACGGAATTTTAAGGGAATGTCAAATTATTTCTTTAAAATCTGCCAGAAAAATCTGACTAAGTGAAGATCCTGTCAAATTATTGAAGTGGTGATTATTTTTTTACTTTTTAAAAAAGCTAGGCACGTATATAGTTTTTTATTCTGGGGGGTCCTCCCATATAGAAACTGCTGTTCTTCAGTGACGGCCCATGCGGCTGAGTCCTTCGTAAACCAGAGAGAAAATAATAAATTGTCTCTGTCGTAAACGAACACGAAAGCTGCGCCCATAAGGTTTTGGATAGTGTAATTAAAAATACTAGGGTCACTGCATCCTGGAAGTCTAGCGTCTCCCAGGGGTAGCGACACGAGTGTCAAAACCGTACTCAAAATTCCATAGACATTCGTGAAAAATACTCATTTTTATACAGTCTGAGAAAAGACAAATGTTTTAATAGAACTTAAAAAGAACTCGTTTTTATACAGCTTAAGAAATAAAAAATATGTTCCTTGAGTTTTTGGGTTATGAATATTTATTGTAGGTATTATTGTTAAAAATTATTTTCTTTTAAATATTATTTCTGTTTTTGTATAAAAATAATACGTAATAAATAAACAAACAGGACAGAAATACATTTCTATGTTAAAAGTTTATTAATAGTATATAATATATCAAGGGATAAAATGAAAATTTTATCACGATGTTTATACGCTATTTTTCGCACTGTTTAATTTATTTTCCAAGGTTTTTTCCCATTTTTTTTGGGTGTTTTTGGTATTGTGGTTTTTTTTAGTATCTTTTTATTCCGAATTTTACATTTTATCAAAAGACAAAAAATGCCCAAATACAGTTCGAGTTTTCGTAAGGTTCGGCTTAATTATTTATATTTTTATAGTACATTTCATATAAATATCTTAATATTATTGTTCGAAAGCATAAACTTCGAAAATCATTTTCTTTAAACCAAAAATTGTTCTAAAACATATTCTTCGAACAAAAGATTGTTCGAAAACGTTTTCTTCAAACAGAAATTTTTCGAAATCATTTTCTTCGAACAGAAATGTGTTCGAAAACATTTTCTTTGAACGGAAATTTGTTCGAAAATATTTTTTTAAAATTAAAATTTGTTCAAAAACATTTTTTCGAAAACAAATTTTTCGAAAAAAAAATTTGACCTGGCTTGCCAAACTTAACACAACTCATATAGTTCGACTAATGGGGTTTTTTTCTAACAATTTTTGGAAATAAAAACTTCCCTGACTTCTTTCCCGGGATCCTAGAGGGTGTGAAACCAAACCGAACCAACCGAGACCTATTGTCGAAAAATGATTTCCCTAGATTAGCTTTCCGGTCCTCATTTTGGAAGGTTGAAATCGGTGTTACTCTAACCTTTCTTAATTGAGCATATCAGGAGGTATCTGGACCGGTTCGGATACGTTTGCGATCAATTGACAAAGTTTAGGAAAATACCGATTTCGACCTTCCAAAAGGAGGAAAGTAGACAAATTTTCAGAATGTTTACGATCCCGGGAAAGAAGTCAGGGTTTTTTTGAAAAAATATGTTAAAAAGACCTTGCCGTAGTCAAACTATATGAATTGTGTTAGGTTTGGAAATCCAGGTCTAGAGCGTCTTTTATCGAAAAACTTGCTTTCGAAGAAAATGATTTCTATTCGAAGAAAATGTTTTTGAACAACTATTACTTACGAACAAATTTCCGTTTAAAGAAATGGTGTTCGAATAAATTTCCGTTTAAAAAAAATGTTTTCAAACAAATTTTCATTAGAAGAAATGGTTTTCATAAAAATTTCCGTTCGAAGAAAATGTTTTCGAACAAAGTTCTGCGACCCGTCGTGTTGCTACCTTGAGTTTTTATTGGATGTTGATTTTTTAAAAACTTTTCTATGAGTGTGTGTGTGTGTACCTGTGTGTCTCTTAATTCTACTTTGTTTTGCAATCATTACAGTGTAGCTACTTTCGATCTTTGTTTGAACCTTTTGTTTTTCAATCTTTTGTATTTTCGACCTTTTGTACTTTCGAACTTTTGTATTTTCGACTTTTTGTATTTTCGACCTTTTCTTCGCCGCCCGCTTTTTTTTGAACAATAATAAAAATAATAGTAGGTATATTATAAACCTGGAGCGTGCAGTGTTTACTTTTAATACCACGGCGGGAATTTTCATGCTCGACCGGAAGAAGGGCTATAATTTGCTAAGTGACTAAAAGGGACTTTAATGCCAAGGTTTATTTTTATATACTAAAAATAATAATAATCATAAACTAAATAAATAGGTATTAAACCACTTACCGTACTGTAGTTTTAGCATGTCAAGTATATAAAAAAACAGTGGGCAGTGATAGTTGTCATGGCATTACATTAAACAAAAGTCAGTCAGATGCTAACAAACAAAGGTCACTCATCGTCAAGCAAGGTAAAGCTTGCTTGACGATGAGTGACCTTATAACAAACAATGTGGAAAAATATTATTTATTTCATAACAAACTAATTAAGTTTACTCGAGAAAAAGTTCGAATTACATTTCTCGAAGATGGAAAATAAAGCATATTCTTACTTTGAGATGGGCATGGAAATGATGCAATAAACAGAATTTCGAAAATTTCACAGTTTCCTGGTTTACAGCCTGGAGAAGTCTAGAAAGTTAAATGCTTCGTTTATATGGAAGCAATATTCTATGCCTAAGGACACAATAACGATCAAAACGAACCAAGCCATCGGCAAAGTAAAGTAAGCTTACGGCAAGCTGGAACAAAATAATCGGTATCGTGTATATATTCCTTTTTGTTTTTTGTATTATGATAAAATAAAATAATCCAAAAACCTATATTTTGCCTTTATGGTTTTAAAGAAATTACTTTCAATCACTGGAGACAAGAAATACTACCTTAGCCCATGAAAAAAGGGATTAAACGTACACCTTTATTCCGTAGAGAGCATAAAACATTTATTAAATAATACAAAACCCAACATAATAGTTTTCTATATTTTAGAATATATATAAAACATGCAAACTATATTTTTGGTTTCCTTCGCTGTGTGGACTGCT
The DNA here is from genome assembly GCA_963576565.1 of Aspidapion aeneum. Classification (NCBI taxonomy): domain Eukaryota; kingdom Metazoa; phylum Arthropoda; class Insecta; order Coleoptera; family Brentidae; genus Aspidapion; species Aspidapion aeneum. Next base: position 96,329,859 of record OY755040.1, read on the forward strand.
GGACACAGGGTCCTAATAAATTTGAAATCATAAAAAACTTAGTTTTTTTAGGTTTGTTTATTTGGACAGTAAAATTTATATACCGGATGTGACGGACAGTTCTTTACGTAACATTTGTAAACCATTTAATTTTTTTAAACATAAAAAAAGCTATGCTCCTGACAGTGTCAGATTTGAGTTTTTCGTAAATGAGGTTATGTTTGGTGTCGCTACCCCTGGGAGAGCGGCTAGTTCACAACTTGCATTCCGTTTGCTATTGGTCGAAATAGTCAGCTGACTTTTTAATGTTGAACGTTGCCGTTTAAGATTATTATTATATTATATTAAGAGATGGTGCCACCAGTCAAGCATTTAACAAACTTTATGTTTACAGCTTTCGGCGTAAAATACGAATATATACTAGTTGTAAGTGACTAAAAAGAGTAGTGGTTTGTGCAGTACATACCTATTGAATTTAACTAAATCTATGCATATGCCGATGAGTTTTTTTTTATTGTTTTTTAAAAACATATTATATTTTTTTTTAATTAGCTTCCTTATCCTGTTTTCCTGTCGAAATCGGTGTTAACCTAACCCTGATAAATTATTCGACAACGTATCCTAACCTGTCCAGATACGCCCCGGTCAGGATACGTTTCCCATCAATTGACCACGGTTAGGTTTTGTTTCAGTTTGGTTTAACACCGATTTCAATCTCCCAAAACGAGGACAGGAGAGTTTTAATTTTAAAAATCCCGCCTGACTATGTCAACCAATAGCAAATGGAATGCAAGTTGTGAACTATCCGCTCGTTGGAAGATGCCAGGCTTTCAGGATGCAGTGACCCTAAGAATAGTCGCCACAGTCTCCATCTGACGAAAATAAGTCGAAGGCGGAATTTTTCAGGGGTGCCACGACCACGTGGTCACTTTGTGCAAGGAAAACTTAAGTTTGCGACACGCTCCCTAGAGGGAGCCACACATATAGGCAGGGAACTGCGTACAGCCGACCTGAAAATAGGTTCATAATATGAATAAAATGAACGGGACCCAAGAAACAAACCTTTAAAACATAAATTTCAAACTTTCTATAAATTCGTATAATTAAAAATAATGTTTGTATAATTATGTAAAATTTCTTGTGTGCCTAATATTATAGATTTGTTAAAAAATTCTAATTTTCTACTTAGCAATAAAAAGTTGAAAATAGCCCTAAAAAACTACTATTTACGGATTAGATCAAATTTTGGTCCAGGAGGTGAGTTACAGGGTGATATCGAAAATAGTAGTAAATCTTAATTAAAATCACATTTTTAAAAAACAACTCTGTCAGGAGTTTTTGTTAGCAAATAAGAGTAAGAAATACATTAAAATATGTATCATGAACTTATTGTATTATTTTTAGATCCAGGACGTGAGAGACCTACAGGGTGATATCGAAATTAGAAGCGTAATTTTCTAAAAAACAAATTTTTAAAAAACAATGTTGTCAAGAGCTTTCGTTAGCAAAAAATTATTTGAAACACGTTACACAATCATACCATTATCAGATTTTATCACCATCAGGTCCAGGAATTGAGCTACATGGTGATATAGAAATTATTAGTGTGTGTAAATTTTCTAAAAATCACATTTTTAAAAAGCAAGGTTGTCCGAAGCTTTTGTTAGCAAAGTATAGTTAGGAATACGTTAAACAATCATACCATTAACTGACTGTATCACCGTTAGGTCCAGGAAATGAGGTACAGGGTGATATCGAAATTAGTAATAAAATTTCGTAAAAATCACGTTTTTAAAAATCAACGTTGTCAGGAGCGTTTGTTAGCAAAAAATAGTTAGGAACACGTTAAGCAATCATACCACTTACTAAATTTCATTTACTTCCAGTAGGTAAGCTGCAGGGTGATATCTAAATAGCAGTAAAGATTTTGAAAAATCACGTTTTTAAAAAACAAGGGAGGTGAGCTACAGGGTGAAATGAATAAATAAATCCAAAAATATTCACATATATTTACGTGAAAAACTTTTACTATTTATTTGACAAATTTACAAGTTAATATGATAAAATTTTGACATTAAAACATATTAGTTAATATAACCAAATCAACCTAAGCCCCTAACTAACCTTGGTCAAAATAAAAGTTTACAAATACACATAAGAAATCCAAAAATCCCTACATTTATTTACGTAACAACATCTTGGTTCCTTGTTCTTTTACAAATTCACAAGTTAGTTTGAAAAAATCATGGCTTTATAATACATATCAAGTATAACCAAACCGAACCAAACCCATATAAATAAGGTTGGTCAATATAAAAATGTACAATAATTATTTACAGAAAAACCTGCCTGCCTTCGTTGTTAATTCACAAATTTATAGTAAATCAAAATTTTTTTACAAATATTTTACATTTGTTTGATTTGTTAATTAACAAATTTACAAGATATTTTAGAATCTTGGCCCTAAAATATATATTTAATGTAACAAAACGAAAGCCTTCACTAGGCTTGCCTAATGTAAACATTTACAAACATACACGATAAATATAAAAATCTGCACATTTATTTACAGGAAAAAACTCTCTTCGTTGTTATTTCACAAATTTGCATGTTTTTTAGGCAACAATTTAACACCCAAGTTATCTATTTAACATAACCAAACCGAGCCAAATCAAATCCTTATAATTATTAAGCTTGCTCAATATAAAAATGTACAAATACACATAATAAATATTACATTTATTTACATTGACAAACAACAACCTGCACACAAATATTTTTGTCCCGTATGTCGTTCTTAGTTTTATTTAATTACTTGTATATAGACTTCTTCCAAAGTGAAGCGACTCAATATTTTGCATTTCTTTCAAAAAATCTGTTAATACCTGTACCGCTACATAGTTATTTGGTTGTCTGATAAAGGGATATATTTCTTTACTTCTTTAGCTATTTTTACTGAAAACTCCAAATCAACAAAAGCAGTAGTTTCATCCCACTTAAGGTCTTTTATCTTTAAATTTTAAATATCTTTTACATAAATATTTTTTTGTATCGCTTAGGCTTTTAATTGTTTGTACAATAGTTATTTACCTAACAAGTGCGGAAAGAGGTACTTTTCCGCACGCGACGGCAGTTGCACAATCGACGCGGAGCGGAGTTCGGGCAAGCCGTCAAGGATGGAAAAGATAGTTTCCGCAAGAATTAGGTACAATGTTTTTCCTACGAGTGTTTTTGTCCATCTTCTTTATCAAAAAACATGTTTTAATTCGCAAAGATTTTATAATAATGCTAGAAAATGATACGTAAGATAGAATAGTTACATAAATCATTTAATGAGTCCTAAATATCTTCATTTTTAACAAAACAAAAATCGTGCGGAAAAGAAATTTTTCAGCACTAGTGCGGAAAAGTTACTTTTCCGTACGTTTTTTAACTTTTATTTTTACTTGATTTTTTTATGCACGGAAAAATATTAAAACAGGATTTTTTTATTATGATATATTAAAAAGAAACTTTATGTAAAGAACATTTAAATAACAATAACGAAAAAGTTAACGATGGTAGATATTGAAATTGAAAGTGCACTTTCTGTTTGTTGCATGCTTCAATATACATCAGATGCCGCAACATCTTGAATAACGTCGTTTCTTATTGGAATTTGATTGGTTGGTGTTTGGCCCACTACAGAAATGCCTTGATCAGTTTGCTGCTTAGAATTACTACTGTAGTGAATGGAGAAAGGTATATTGGTCTGTACAGGCTGTAACACATTACATGATTCTTCATTCGGTGCTTCTGGTAGCATCGGTACAGCAGCACTTCTTGAAAATGAAACTTGTGTGTAGGAGAACGGGTTTTCATTTGAAAACGATTGTGGACGGGAAGGTTCTTGCAATTTGGACGTGCGAAAAAAATCGTGAGGAAAGTAAAAATGATGCGAAAAAGTAAAATTGTTGTTGATTTTTAAAATTGTGATTTTTACAAAAGTGTTTTACTAATTTTGATATCACCCTGTACCTTACTCCAAGGACCTAAAGGTAATACAGTCAGTTAATGTTATGATTTTTTAACGTGTTCCTAAGCATTTTTTGATAATGAAAGCTCTTGAGAACATTGTTTTCTAAAAATGTGATTTTTAGAAAAATACACTAGTAATTTCGATATCACCCAGTAGCTCACTTGCTGGCTCTAAAGGTAATACAATAAGTTAGTGATATGATTTTTTAAGGTATTTCTAACTCTTGTTTGCTAAGTAAAACCCCTGACAAAGTTGTTTTTAACAATGTAAATTGTACAACTATTTTTGATATCACCCTGTAACTCACCCCCTGAACCTAAATTTGAAATAATCCGTTATACATAGTTTAACTTTTTGGGCTATTTTCAACTTTTTATTGTTAAGTAGAGAACTAGAATTTCTAAACAAATCTATAATAGATTTTAAGGTCACCCTGTAGCAGACCTGAACCTAACCTTTATAACCTGGGTTTGGCAGACTTTTTTTCTATCTCTTCTCATACCTGATCATAAGAAATATTAGACAAACATTATTTTTAATTATATGATAATAATAACAAGTTTGATATTTATATATTCAAAGGTTATTTTTTGGGCCACGGGTTGCAATAAATCCGAAAATTATTTTTTTTCATAAATTTATCAACTTATCGTTTTCTTTCCTAAAATTCATTTGATTTCGTTAAAATTAAATTACGTGGATTTTGTGGTCGGCTGTACTTTGCATGTCATGTTCGTGTTATTTGAATCCAACTTTAACGAAATAAGAAAAACGTCTCATGGTTTTGTTATTGTTTTTTTTCCGGAAAAATACAATTTTTTAAGAACCTGTGCATCATCAACAATCCCGGAGAAATATTGAACTATCAGCAATCGAGTTTAAAGGTAGGTTTTAGATTATATTTTTCCTCATTTTTCGGTTTTTGCCGCTGTACAAAAAACTGAAATTTACGATGTTGCCATGATTTAGGGCTTAAATTTGAGGCGTCAAATTTTTTCAGATTGTTTCAAATTATTTCAAATTTTAAAGAATTGCCCCCTATATTTCAAAAAATATTTGCAAATTCCTTTAATTTTATAAGATTTTTATTAATTTTTGACCGTTTTGATAAATGTTAAGTGCCCTACACCAGCGCCCTCCACATTAAGGTTAAAACTATAAATAAAGTTTTATGTAGAAAGGTTCGGCGAAGTGAGTAGTGTAATTTTTGTCCAATTCGGACCTACTGTTTTAAAGATATCGCGATTTTTGTAAAAATGCGTGTTAATGCGTGTTATTTTCGTTGTGATTTTTGCGTGTTTTTTAGTATTTATTTTTCAAACTCAAAAACGGTACAACTTAGAAAAGTCGAACTTTTTTTAAAAAATATTTTGGTATTTTCTTAAAAAGATAGCAGTTCGAGAACTGTCAAAAAGTGTAAGGGCAAAAAAATTTCTCGATTCAGTATTTTTGACTGCAAAAACCTTGCATAGTTTTTGAAAAATCCTCAAAACTCAAAAACCAAAAACTTATTTTAAAAACCAACTATACGGTTACCGAACACTCCTTTAGGCCCGCAAATGTTTAAAATTTGGTTAAAATCCATTAAACAGTTTTGGAGTAATGACCAGATATATTTTAAAAAACGGCAAATAAACAGTGAAATTCTGACCAATTTTATTGTACAGTGAAAATGCGTCACTGCAGGGATTCAGAAGAGCCCCAAAATGGGGCACTTGACTTTTTCCGATCTGGCTGAAAAACAATAGGCTTCCTGACCACACATAAGAGTACACTTGTGCAAAATCTCAAGTTTCTAGAATAATCCCCTGGACACTTATGGTGTGCCAACGGAGGTACATCAAAAAAAGTCACTTTTTGACGGTTTTTCCCCTATTTCCCCTACTTGAAATTTTCCCATTTGACCCAAAATTGACATTTTTGGTCTCCCGTAAGTTCTTAATCAGTGCGCCAAATTTCATCCTTCTACGTCGAAGCGTTCCCGAGTAAGCGTCAAAATTCGAGCGCGATACACTAGGGGTGCTAGGGACGGAATAATAAAAAACATACGGATGATTTTCGCTACGCGAAAACATCCGTATCACAAATTTGCTTCGCAAATTTGTGTTGAAAAAAATTTGCTTCGCAAATTAGTTTATTACCAAATTTGCTTCGCAAATTTCTGTTGAGAAAAATTTGCTTTGCATTGCTTTGCTTTGCAAATTTGTGTTGAGAAAAATTTGCTTCGCAAATTAGTTCATTAACACATTTGCTTCGCAAATTTTTTACATCCAACACTTTTAAAACTGTTGCAGCATTGATTTTCGCTGCGGCGAGATTTTGTGTTTAATTATTTATAAAAATATGTTTAACAGTATTTCTATTGATATCGTACAATAACATTTAGGGGATTGGAAACAAAATCATTGTCTACAAGTTTCAAACCAAGAATTTGGAGAATTATTATTGGTTCATAAATTTGTGTTAATAAAATTTACTTCACAAAGTTACTTTTGTCAATAATTCGCTTTGCAAATTTAATTTACCAGTATTAATTTAAGTTAATATCGAAGTCATACACAGTTATTAAAAAGGGAATTTTTTATCCCTAAAATGTGTAACTCTCGCTTTGCTCATGCGACAGACTCACGGTCTCAAAAAATTACATATTTTCCTTGATACTTGATCAAGTATCATTTTCTCATAAATGCATTAATATTTTATTCTATAAAATCTATAAAATCCGTTTAGTGGTTCTTTAAATAATAATTGTTATTCCAACTGTTGCTTTAACTTCTGTCCAAGGGCGGATCCAGAAGTGCTTCTCGGGGGCGGGGGGGCTCACTTTAGGTGACATTCTCTGTTGGTAAAAAATGGTATATAATTTTTGAAAAATTTTGCATTTTTATTAGCAAAAACCTTACTTTTTACTTATTTTTTGTATAGTCAAAAAATTCTGGGGGGGGGGGGCAAGTGCCCCTAGTGCCCCCCCCTGGATCCGCCAGTGCTTCTGTCTGCAATAATTTACTTATAAATTCACTGAACCGATTTCAATAATAAAAAAAGAAGTATTGCTCTTTGAACAAAACTATTGAAATGTTTCGACAATTTTAAATCCAAGATGTTGGAAAAAAAGTCAAATTTGTCCTTCTTGAAAGGATCACTTCTTTGTATGTTGCGAGGATTTATTTTTTTATGATTAGTACCTCGTTGTGAGTGGTGGATCCAATAAATAAATTCAAAAAAGGGTCGAAAAATTTATCGTAACATAAGAAACAACTATCCTTTATGGAGGGTCAATATTTAGAGTTGGCGGAGAATTTGACCATGATGCTGTTTATTTTATTGTCAGTTTAGTAATAATGAATTTATGAGGAAATGAATGCACATAGAAATGGCAAGGCAATCGCATAATCTGTAAAACTTTTCAGAAAAAAATCAAAAAATTTTTAAAAAATATAAGAACAGCCCTTTTAAAAATTAAAGTTTTTATGACCGCCATTTTGGATTTTACAATGACGGCAAATTTTAATAGTGATCTTTTAAAAGCAATCAATCTGTTCCACTTTATATTTTATTAAAATCGGTTCGGCAAAAATTTATTTATAAGGAAATTAATACAGACAGGATTTAGAAGACAATCGTTACAACCTGTAAAACAATATAGTTGAAGCAAAAATCAATTTTTAGGGACCGAAATCGTTTTTAACGATTCCTATCTCGTTGTGCTTAACAAAGATAGAGCTTTCTTACAAACAAAAAAATATCCAACATTTCCGACATAATGTTCGATCAATCAATCCCTGCCAACTACTCTTTGCTTTGATAAAATTGGTGTTATAGTTGGAGAGTTATAACGAAAAACATTTTGTCGGGATTTTTTGCCCACCAGGTATATTTGAAAAGCGCTCACTTTTATAAATGGTTTTTTTTCAGACCAAATTGATACTTTCAAATATCTTAAAATTCTTACCATAGCATACAAACATTTAACATAATATCAGGATGTAATAATAGCAAACTTTAATAGGTGGTAGAAAAGATCAAAAGAAGGACTTTTTCTTATTATATTTTGCACTATACTTCTTTGTTTTTTAGATAAAGGGTGCCAAACTTAACAGCTATTATTTTATTTTTTGTTATAACTTCCTTTAAAATCATAACAGAAAATCGACATTTTCTGAAATTATGCATGACAATAAGGGTAATAATTAAATGGTAAAATTATTTGAAAATAAATAGAAATACTCAAAATTAATATCCAAAATAGGGGATTTTGGATATTGCGAAAGGAATGACAGGGGCACAACCTTAATGAACTATCTAGAGGAAAGACACATGTATGCAATTAATTATTTCTATAGGAAGAAACCGCAACGAAAGTGGACATGGCTTAGCCTGACTACTGAAAAAGCATTGTTAGAGATGTAACAGTCCTAAATAGCTTTACAACAAGCAGTGATCACAGGATGGTCAGAAAGGAAAATTAACAATAAAAATAAACAACTTGACATGAGTAAACTTACAGAAAATAAAGCCATATACAAAGAAATGCTAAATGAACAGCTAACGAACGAAAATATAGATGAAATAAATGATACGCTGATAAGAACTATGACCAACGAATACAACATTCCACTCTATATTGCGTTTATAGACTTTGAAAAAGCTTTGGATAGTATTGAGCACTGGGCAGTAAAAGCATCTTTAATTAGTAGCCGAATAGATCACAGATACACAGATTTAATAGCCAATATATATAGCGAAGCAACAACATCAATCAAAATTCACGAAGGGACCAAGCCAATCCGCATAAGAAAAGGTGTCAGACAGGATGACACAATATCCCCTAAACTATTTAACCAGGCCCTAGAAGATGTTTTTAAAAACTTAGACTGGGAAGAAATAGGCATCAAAGTAAGCGGACAATACTTGAACCACCTAAGATATGCTGACGATATTGCCTTAATAACAGATAAGAAAGAGGAACTTATAAAAATGCTGGGAGAACTGGATACAGCACCTAAAAATATAGGCTTGAGTATGAACTACACTAAAACTAAAATCATAACAAACGCAGATGAAGATATCACCAGAATAAACCAAGAAAAAATAGAACAAGTAGATGAATATATATCTGAGACAAATTATTAAACTAAAAAAAGAAAACCAAACAGCTGAAATCAAGAGACGAGTAAGATTGGCCTGGGCAGCATTCGGTAAATTAAGCTACATAATAAAAAATAACAAATATCCTCAGTACCTTAAAACGAAAGTGTATAACCAATGTATTCTTCCTGTGCTCACATATGGATCCCAGACCTGGACGCTTACAAAATCAAACATGGGTAAGGAAACAAAAGCCCTAAGATCCATGGAAAGACAAATGTTACATGTAAAGTTAACAGATAGAAAAAGGAATGAATGGATAAGAAATAAAACAAAAGTAAGGGATGTCAGAGTCGAGGTAGCAAAATTAAAATGGAAATTTGCTGGTCAAAATATCAAACTGAAAGACAATCGATGGAACAAATGCATTGTAGACTGGAGACCTTGGCAAAATAAAAGAAGTAGGGGAAGACCCCAAATGAGATAGCGGACAATTTGATGAGACATGCAGGGACTAGATGGATGAACAGGGCGACAGACAGAGAAGAGTGGAAGATATTGGGGGAGGCATATGTCCAAAGATGGATCGAAGAAAGCTAAATAGATAGATAGATAGATAGACTTAAAATTATTACCAAAAATCGTTAAATTATAGTGCTAATATTATTATTTTATATTTGTTTTAAGGGTCCTTTAGACATGTACAAAAATCTATTTCAATTTCTTTTGTGTAAATTTAATAGCTCATAAAAATATTAATTCTTAAAAGAATTGAGAAATTTATATCTATTCCAAAGATTATTTGGCCACATATCCTTAACCTATCTATATTTTCTTGGAAAAAAGCAACGTTGTTCAATTTGATATTTTAAAAGTTCATCGTTTTTCCATAGTTTCCCAACTTAAAAAATGCTATAACTTGGCCAAAATTTATTTGAACTTTTTGTCTGCTTTGGACCTTCCGCACCATCTCTTAAAGATTGGTTCATCATTTAAATTACACCCTGTATTTTAGGTATCATATTTTAATTATATTTTATAAAAGGCCAAGGCCCAAAAGTAGGTATCCATTTCCTGTTTACTGGGTATCCAATCTGAAGGACTGCGTATCCAAATGGATACACAATATAGTCTAAAAAGATGCCTTGCAGACTGATAAGAACTATGACAAAACTATAGGAAAAAATAAAAAACCCGAAATTGTAATTTACTCCCCATCCCTATACATGTAAAGTTATGTAAAAGTAACATTACCAACTTCCAGAAACGCTAGAGAGCTGTGATTTGACAGACTGACAGAAACTAAGAGAAATCTATATAATAATTGAGATAAAAGTATAGCCAAGTTCTCCAATATACATTTTAAAATTAAAGGTTTTTACTAGTTTCGAAAAGTTTTTAGCTCACACTACTACTATACTATAGTAGTGTGAGCTATGGTGATCCTAAATTTTTCGAGAAAAAAAAAGTTGCTCCGATTTCAAAATTTTTTATATATCTTTGCGTTTCAGATGATTTTGAAACTTTTTTGTTGCGCCGTCTGTCTGTCTGTATGTCTGTCTGTCTGTCTGTATGTCTGTCTGTAACGACCAACGCGCATAACTCAAAAACGGCTTGCCCGATTTTAATGAAATTTGGTACCCAGGCTGGGTTTTGGGTCGAGATGGTCCCATTTAAAAATGAAGAAAATCCACCGAATACAAGCCAAATAAAAGGGTGGGGGTATATTTCAAAAATTAGAGTTTATGTAAAAATATAGCGTGTGTTATATCAAACGAAAGGTAATTGAGTCTGGAGTTAAACAAAATACATTTTAGTTTATTTTAAAAAAGAGGTTGGGGGTAAATTTCAAATATGGCGTGTGTGATATCAAACGAAAGGTAATTGAGTCTGGAGTTAAGCAAAATACATTTTAGTTTTTAAAAAGAGGGTGGGGGTAGATTTGAAAAATTAGAGTTTAAGTCAAAACATGGCTTGTGTGGTATCAAACGAAAGGTAATTGAGTCTGGAGTTCAATAAAATATACTTCAGTTTTTAGTTATATTAGCTTTCACGTAGATACACTATAACTATAGCATCCAGTGTGAGCTTAGGTGCCCATAGATTGGCAGAGTATTTTAAATGTTTTGCGAAATATATTTAAAACGTAAAGTTTGGCACCCGTGAATAAAGAAAATAACATTTTTTCGTGGATAATCGGGTGTAGAAAGGTTTTGTTCCTCTTGTGTTTTTCCGTGGGCAGCTCGAATGCTGTACACCCACGGGGGTTCAAGATCTAATGGACACCCATTAAGTGTTGACAGTTAACTGTTTCGTGCTTAAGGAACCCTTCAGAACCGTGCATGGTCAATGTAACACCTTTGTAAAGTTGGAGAGACGGTATATAAATTTCATCTTACGATATTGATAAAAGAAATGAAAAATAATGCCTGCAATACGGTATGCTTTAAGTACAAGTGGCGACATCTACCGAATACAAAAGAAACTATGCTCATGGAATAATACAAGAGAAACAAAACCTTTTTATATACGTTTAGCCACAAAAATTTTTGTTTTTTTTTAAATATTTAGCCTTGGAATTGGACACTGATTCAAAAATAAAATGTTAATTAGTCAACTAAGTGTAATTCATTTAATAAATACTCATTATTTGCCTTTGCCAACCCCTTACAACTGATGTTATTATCACTGGACTTTAATAATAATGTAATTTAATTAAAGTGCCTTTTTATCGCTAAAGTATGTAGCTCTCGCTCCCCTCATGCTAAAAACTTATTGCTTTAAAAAAATATTAATTTATCCTTTGGCTGTGAAATACTAATATTAGTTTTTGCCAAACATTCTGCCTAATATATAATCCAAATAATTAACCTAGGAAGAATTAAATAGACACTGACTTAAAAATGACATCTGCTATTTTGCAAATTTTATTCTGCTCTTTAAAATGAAAGTATACTATACTATAGTTAAATGTGGCATATGCGAATTTTTTATCTATGAACCGACAATTTTTAATTTTGGTTACTTTGTTAAGCGCGCTCTATAAAAATGATAAAACTGTTGACTGATTACTATGTAAAAAGGTTTGAGTAAGCGAATGGTGTAACTTCCGTCAAAATCTGACGTATGGTTTTGAAGATATCGTAATTTTTTAAATAAAAATACATGAAATTTATTGAGCTTTTTAAATATTTTGGGATAAATATCAAAAACTATCGGTCCAAGATAATTTATTTTATAATGAAACGAATTGTAGCTCCGGCTCCTCTCATGCTACAGACTCAATGCATCAAAAAAAGTTTTAATTTCAACCAATTTGTGTATAAGATTCTATTTCGTTAACGTTTTACAAATATTTTTCGCGGTATTTGAATAAAAAATAAACCTAGAAACTAAAATTTTGTCATAACTTAAAAATGAAATATGTCATTTTATAGATTTTTGTCTCTTCTTTAACATGAAATTAATCCTATTATTATTGGAATTATATTTCAAAAAATATTTGCAAATTCCTTTAATTTTATAAGATTTTTATTAATTTTGGACCGTTTTGATAAATGTTAAGTGCCCTACACCAGCGCCCTCTACATTAAGGTTAAAACTATAAATAAAGTTTTATGTAGAAAGGTTTGGCGAAGTGAGTAGTGAAATTTTTGTCCAATTCGGACCTACTGTTTTAGAGATATCGCGATTTTTGTAAAAATGCGTGTTAATGCGTGTTATTTCCCGTTGTGATTTTTGCGTGTTTTTTAGTATTTATTTTTCAAACTCAAAAACGGTACAACTTAGAAAAGTCGAACTTTTTTAAAAAAATATTCTGGTATTTTCTTAAAAAGATAGCAGTTCGAGAACTGTCAAAAAGTGTAAGGGCAAAAAAATTTCTCGATTCAGTATTTTTGACTGCAAAAACCTTGCATAGTTTTTGAAAAATCCTCAAAACTCAAAAACCAAAAACTAATTTTAAAAACCAACTATACGGTTACCGAACACTCCCTTAGGTCCGCAAACGTTTAAAATTTGGTTAAAATCCATTGAACAGTTTTGGAGTAATGACCAGATATATTTTAAAAAACGGCAAATAAACAGTGAAATTCTGACCAATTTTATTGTACAGTGAAAATGCGTTACTGCAGGGATTCAGAAGAGCCCCAAAATGGGGCACTTGACTTTTTCCGATCTGGCTGAAAAACAATAGGCTTCCTGACCACACATCAGAGTACACTTGTGCAAAATCTCAAGTTTCTAGAATAATCCCCTCGACACTTATGGTGTGCCAACGGAGGTACATCAAAAAAAGTCACTTTTTGACGGTTTTTCCCCTATTTCCCCTACTTGAAATTTTCCAATTTGACCCAAAATTGACATTTTTGGTCTCCCGTAAGTTCTTAATCAGTGCGCCAAATTTCATCCTTCTACGTCGAAGCGTTCCCGAGTAAGCGTCAAAATTCGAGCGCGATACACTAGGGGTGCTAGGGACGGAATAAAAAAAAAAAAAAAAAAAATAAAAATAATGTTACGGCCGAGGCGGCTCAAGTAATTGATTTTCGCCACAAGCGAAAATCAATAAAAATATAATAATAAAATAATGTTACGGCCGAGGCGGCTCAAGTAATTGATTTTCGCCACAAGCGAAAATCAATAAACATACGGATGATTTTCGCTACGCGAAAACAACCGTATCACAAATTTGCTTCGCAAATTTGTGTTGAAAAAAATTTGCTTCGCAAATTAGTTTATTAACAAATTTGCTATTAACAAATTTGCGAAGCAAATTTGTGTTGAGAAAAATTTGCTTTGCAAATTAGTTTATTAACGTTGACAAAAATTTGCTTCGCAAATTAGTTCATTAACACATTTGCTTCGCAAATGTTTTACATCCAACACTTTTAAAACTGTTGCAGCATTGATTTTCGCTGCGGCGAGATTTTGTGTTTAATTATTTATAAAAATATGTTTAACAGTATTTCTATTGAAATCGTACAATAACATTTGGGGGATTGGAAACAAAATCATTGTCTACAAGTTTCAAACCAAGAATTTGGAGAATTATTATTGGTTCATAAATTTGTGTTAATAAAATTTACTTCACAAAGATACTTTTGTCAATAATTCGCTTTGCAAATTTAATTTACCAGTATTAATTTAATATCGAACACATACACAGTTATTAAAAAGGGAATTTTTCATCCCTAAAATGTGTAACTCTTGCTTTGCTCATGCGACAGACTCACGGTCTCAAAAAAGTACATATTTTCCTTGATACTTGATCAAGTATCATTTCCTCATAAATTCATTAATATTTTATTCTATAAAATCTATAAAATCCTTTTAGTGGTTCTTTAAATAATAATTGTTATTCCAACTGTTGCTTTAACTTCTGTCTGCAATAATTTACTTATAAATTCACTGAACCGATTTCAATAATAAAAAAAGAAGTATTGCTCTTTGAACAAAACTATTGAAATTTTTCGACAATTTTAAATCCAAGATGTTGGAAAAAAGTCAAATTTGTCCTTCTTGAAAGGATCACTTCTTTGTATGTTGCGAGGATTTATTTTTTTATGATTAGTACCTCGTTGTGAGTGGTGGATCTAATAAATAAATTCAAAAAAGGGTCGAAAAATTTATCGTAACATAAGAAACAACTATCCTTTATGGAGGGTCAATATTTAGAGTTGGCGGAGAATTTTACCATGATGCTGTTTATTTAATTGTCAGTTTAGTAATAATGAATTTATGAGGAAATAAATGCACATAGAAATGGCAAGGCAATCGCATAATCTGTAAAACTTTTCCGAAAAAAATCAAAAAATTTTCAAAAAATATAAGAATAAACAGCCTTTTTAAAAATTAAAGTTTTTATGACCGCCATTTTGGATTTTACAATGACGGCAAATTTTAATAGTGATCTTTTAAAAGCAATCAATCTGTTCCACTTTATATTTTATTAAAATCGGTTCGGCAAAAATGTATTTATAAGGAAATTAATACAGACAGGATTTAGAAGACAATCGTTACAACGTGTAAAACAATATAGTTGAAGCAAAAATCAATTTTTAGGGACCGAAATCGTTTTTAACGATTCCTATCTCGTTGTGCTTAACAAAGATAGAGCTTTCTTACAAACAAAAAAATATCCAACATTTCCGACATAATGTTCGATCAATCAATCCCTGCCAACTACTCTTTGCTTTGGTAAAATTGGTGTTATACTTGGAGAGTTATAACGAAAAACATTTTGTCGGGATTTTTTGCCCACCAGGTATATTTGAAAAGCGCTCACTTTTATAAATGGTTTTTTTTCAGACCAAATTGATACTTTTAAATATCTTAAAATTCTTACCATAACATACAAACATTTAACATAATATCAGGATGTAATAATAGCAAACTTTAATAGGTGGTAGAAAATATCAAAAGAAGGACTTTTTCTTATTATATTTTGCACTATACTTCTTTGTTTTTTAGATAAAGGGTGCCAAACTTAACAGCTATTATTTTATTTTTTGTTATAACTTCCTTAAAAATCATAACAGAAAATCGACATTTTCTGAAATTATGCATGACAATAAGGGTAATAATTAAATGGTAAAATTATTTGAAAATAAATAGAAATACTCAAAATTAATATCCAAAATAGGGGATTTTGAATATGGCGAAAGGAATGACAGGGGCACCACCTTAATGAACTATCTAGAGGAAAGACACATGTATGCAATTAATTATTTCTATAGGAAGAAACCGCAACGAAAGTGGACATGGCTTAGCCTGACTACTGAAAAAGCATTGTTAGAGATGTAACAGTCCTAAATAGCTTTACAACAGGCAGTGATCACAGGATGGTCAGAAAGGAAAATTAACAATAAAAATAAACAACTTGACATGAGTAAACTTACAGAAAATAAAGCCATATACAAAGAAATGCTAAATGAACAGCTAACGAACGAAAATATAGATGAAATAAATGATACGCTGATAAGAACTATGACCAACGAATACAGCATTCCACTCTATATTGCGTTTATAGACTTTGAAAAAGCTTTTGATAGTATTGAGCACTGGGCAATATAAGCATCTTTAATTAGTAGCCGAATAGATCACAGATACACAGATTTAATAGCCAATATATATATAGCGAAGCAACAACATCAATCAAAATCCACGAAGGGACCAAGCCAATCCGCATAAGAAAAGGTGTCAGACAGGATGACACAATATCCCCTAAACTATTTAACCAGGCCCTAGAAGATGTTTTTAAAAACTTAGACTGGGAAGAAATAGGCATCAAAGTAAGCGGACAATACTTGAACCACCTAAGATATGCTGACGATATTGCCTTAATAACAGATAAGAAAGAGGAACTTATAAAAATGCTGGGAGAACTGGATACAGCAGCTAAAAATACAGGCTTGAGTATGAACTACACTAAAGCTATATGAAAGGTAATTAATTCTGCAGTTAAACAAAATACATTTTAATTTATTTAAAAAAAAGGGTGGGGGTATATTTTAAAAATTAGAGTTTAAGTGAAAATATGGCTTGTGTGATATCAAACGAAAGGTAATTGAGTCTGGAGTTTAACAAACAAACAGTTTTTTTTACATTTTAGTTTTTTATTTTTTTAGCTCACACATATACTATACTATAGTAGTGTGAGCTATGGTGATCCTAATTTTTTCGAAAAAAAAAAGTTGCTCCGATTTCAAAAATTTTTATATATCTTTGCGTTTCAGATGATTTTGAAACTTTTTTGTTGCGCCGTCTGTCTGTCTGTCTGTCTGTCTGTCTGTCTATATGTCTGTCTGTCTGTCTGTCTGTCTGTCTGTATGTCTGTATGTCTGTATGTCTGTATGTCTGTATGTCTGTATGTCTGTATGTCTGTCTGTAACGACCAACGCGCATAACTCAAAAGCCGCTTGGCTGATTTTAATGAAATTTGGTACCTAGGCTGGCTCTTGGGTCGAGATGGTCCCATTTAAAAATGAACAAAATCCACCGAACACAAACCAAATAAAAGGGTGGGGGTAGATTTCAAAAATTAGAGTTTAAGTGAAAATATGGCGTGTGTGATATCAAACGCAAGGTAATTGAGTCCGGAGTTTAACAAAATACATTTTAGTTTTTGTTTTTTTTAAGGGTGGGGGTAGATTTCAAAAATTTGAGTTTAATTCAAATCATGGCTTGTGTGGTATCAAACAAAAGGTAATTTAGTCTGGAGTTGAATAAAATATATTTCAGTTTTTAGTTATATTAGCTCACAAGTACACTATAACTCTAGTACCTAGTGTGAGCTTAGGGGCCCATATATTGGCAGAGTATTTTTAAATGTTTTGCGAAATATATTTAAAACGTAAAGTTTGGTACCCGTGAATAAAGAAAACAAAATTTTTTCGTGGATAATCGGGTGTAGAAAGGTTTTGTTCCTCTTGTGTTTTTCCGTGGGCAGCTCGAATGCTGTACACCAACGGGGGTTCAAGATCTAATGGCCACCCATTAAGTGTTGACAGTTAACTGTTTCGTGCTTAAGGAACCCTTCAGAACCGTGCATGGTCAATGTAACACCTTTGTAAAGTTGGAGAGACGGTATATAAATTTCATCTTACGATATTGATAAGAGAAATGAAAAATAATGCCTGCAATACGGTATGCTTTAAGCACAAGTGGCGACATCTACCGAATACAAAAGAAACTATGCTCATGAAAAATACAAGAGAAACAAAACCTTTTTATATAAGTTTAGCCACGAAAAATTTTTGTTTTTTTTAAATATTTAGCCTTGGAATTGGACACTGATTCAAAAATAAAATGTTAATTAGTCAACTAAGTGTAATTCATTTAATAACTACTCATTATTTGCCTTTGCCAACCCCTTACAACTGATGTTATTATCACTGGACTTTAATAATAATGTAATTTAATTAAAGTGCCTTTTTATCGCTAAAGTATGTAGCTCTCGCTCCCCTCATGCTAAAAACTTATTGCTTTAAAAATATATTAATGTCACTTTTATCCTTTGAATTTGGCGTGTAAAATACTAATATTAGTTTTTGCCAAACAATCTGCCTAATATATAATCCACAGAATAACCTAGGAAGAATTAAATAGACACTGACTTAAAAATGACATCTGCTATTTTGCAAATTTTATTCTGCTCTTTAAAATGAAAGTATACTATACTATAGTTAAATGTGGCATTTGCGAATTTCTTATCTATGAACCGACAATTTTTAATTTTGGTTACTTTGTTAAGCGCGCTCTATAAAAATGATAAAACTGTTGACTGATTACTATGTAAAAAGGTTCGAGTAAGCGAATGGTGTAACTTCCGTCAAAATCTGACGTATGGTTTTGAAGATATCGTAATTTTTTAAATAAAAATACATGAAATTTATTGAGCTTTTTAAATATTTTGGGATAAATATCAAAAACTATCGGTCCAAGATAATTTATTTTATAATGAAACGAATTGTAGCTCCGGCTCCTCTCATGCTACAGATTCAATGCATCAAAAAAAGTTTTAATTTCAACCAATTTTGTGTATAAGATTCTATTTCGTTGACGTTTTACAAATATTTTTCGCGGTATTTGATCAAAAAATAAACCTAGAAACTAAAATTTTGTCATAACTTAAAAATGACATATGTCATTTTATAGATTTTTGTCTCTTCTTTAACATGAAATTAATCCTATTATTATTGGAATTATATTTCAAAAAATATTTGCAAATTCCTTTAATTTTATAAGATTTTTATTAATTTTTGACCGTTTTGATAAATGTTAAGTGCCCTACACCAGCGCCCTCCACATTAAGGTTAAAACTATAAATAAAGTTTTATGTAGAAAGGTTCGGCGAAGTGAGTAGTGTAATTTTTGTCCAATTCGGACCTACTGTTTTAAAGATATCGCGATTTTTGTAAAAATGCGTGTTAATGCGTGTTATTTTCGTTGTGATTTTTGCGTGTTTTTTAGTATTTATTTTTTCAAACTCAAAAACGGTACAACTTAGAAAAGTCGAACTTTTTTAAAAAATATTTTGGTATTTTCTTAAAAAGATAGCAGTTCGAGAACTGTCAAAAAGTGTAAGGGCAAAAAAATTTCTCGATTCAGTATTTTTGACTGCAAAAACCTTGCATAGTTTTTGAAAAATCCTCAAAACTCAAAAACCAAAAACTTATTTTAAAAACCAACTATACGGTTACCGAACACTCCTTTAGGCCCGCAAATGTTTAAAATTTGGTTAAAATCCATTAAACAGTTTTGGAGTAATGACCAGATATATTTTAAAAAACGGCAAATAAACAGTGAAATTCTGACCAATTTTATTGTACAGTGAAAATGCGTCACTGCAGGGGATTCAGAAGAGCCCCAAAATGGGGCACTTGACTTTTTCCGATCTGGCTGAAAAACAATAGGCTTCCTGACCACACATAAGAGTACACTTGTGCAAAATCTCAAGTTTCTAGAATAATCCCCTGGACACTTATGGTGTGCCAACGGAGGTACATCAAAAAAGTCACTTTTGACGGTTTTTCCCCTATTTCCCCTACTTGAAATTTTCCCATTTGACCCAAAATTGACATTTTTGGTCTCCCGTAAGTTCTTAATCAGTGCGCCAAATTTCATCCTTCTACGTCGAAGCGTTCCCGAGTAAGCGTCAAAATTCGAGCGCGATACACTAGGGGTGCTAGGGACGGAATAATAAAAAAAATATAATAATAAAATAATGTTACGGCCGAGGCGGCTCAAGTAATTGATTTTCGCCACAAGCGAAAATCAATAAAAATATAATAATAAAATAATGTTACGGCCGAGGCGGCTCAAGTAATTGATTTTCGCCACAAGCGAAAATCAATAAACATACGGATGATTTTCGCTACGCGAAAACAACCGTATCACAAATTTGCTTCGCAAATTTGTGTTGAAAAAAATTTGCTTCGCAAATTAGTTTATTAACAAATTTGCTATTAACAAATTTGCGAAGCAAATTTGTGTTGAGAAAAATTTGCTTTGCAAATTAGTTTATTAACGTTGACAAAAATTTGCTTCGCAAATTAGTTCATTAACACATTTGCTTCGCAAATGTTTTACATCCAACACTTTTAAAACTGTTGCAGCATTGATTTTCGCTGCGGCGAGATTTTGTGTTTAATTATTTATAAAAATATGTTTAACAGTATTTCTATTGAAATCGTACAATAACATTTGGGGGATTGGAAACAAAATCATTGTCTACAAGTTTCAAACCAAGAATTTGGAGAATTATTATTGGTTCATAAATTTGTGTTAATAAAATTTACTTCACAAAGATACTTTTGTCAATAATTCGCTTTGCAAATTTAATTTACCAGTATTAATTTAATATCGAACTCATACACAGTTATTAAAAAGGGAATTTTTCATCCCTAAAATGTGTAACTCTTGCTTTGCTCATGCGACAGACTCACGGTCTCAAAAAAGTACATATTTTCCTTGATACTTGATCAAGTATCATTTCCTCATAAATTCATTAATATTTTATTCTATAAAATCTATAAAATCCTTTTAGTGGTTCTTTAAATAATAATTGTTATTCCAACTGTTGCTTTAACTTCTGTCTGCAATAATTTACTTATAAATTCACTGAACCGATTTCAATAATAAAAAAAGAAGTATTGCTCTTTGAACAAAACTATTGAAATTTTTCGACAATTTTAAATCCAAGATGTTGGAAAAAAGTCAAATTTGTCCTTCTTGAAAGGATCACTTCTTTGTATGTTGCGAGGATTTATTTTTTTATGATTAGTACCTCGTTGTGAGTGGTGGATCTAATAAATAAATTCAAAAAAGGGTCGAAAAATTTATCGTAACATAAGAAACAACTATCCTTTATGGAGGGTCAATATTTAGAGTTGGCGGAGAATTTTACCATGATGCTGTTTATTTAATTGTCAGTTTAGTAATAATGAATTTATGAGGAAATAAATGCACATAGAAATGGCAAGGCAATCGCATAATCTGTAAAACTTTTCCGAAAAAAATCAAAAAATTTTCAAAAAATATAAGAATAAACAGCCTTTTTAAAAATTAAAGTTTTTATGACCGCCATTTTGGATTTTACAATGACGGCAAATTTTAATAGTGATCTTTTAAAAGCAATCAATCTGTTCCACTTTATATTTTATTAAAATCGGTTCGGCAAAAATGTATTTATAAGGAAATTAATACAGACAGGATTTAGAAGACAATCGTTACAACGTGTAAAACAATATAGTTGAAGCAAAAATCAATTTTTAGGGACCGAAATCGTTTTTAACGATTCCTATCTCGTTGTGCTTAACAAAGATAGAGCTTTCTTACAAACAAAAAAATATCCAACATTTCCGACATAATGTTCGATCAATCAATCCCTGCCAACTACTCTTTGCTTTGGTAAAATTGGTGTTATACTTGGAGAGTTATAACGAAAAACATTTTGTCGGGATTTTTTGCCCACCAGGTATATTTGAAAAGCGCTCACTTTTATAAATGGTTTATTTTCAGACCAAATTGATACTTTTAAATATCTTAAAATTCTTACCATAACATACAAACATTTAACATAATATCAGGATGTAATAATAGCAAACTTTAATAGGTGGTAGAAAATATCAAAAGAAGGACTTTTTCTTATTATATTTTGCACTATACTTCTTTGTTTTTTAGATAAAGGGTGCCAAACTTAACAGCTATTATTTTATTTTTTGTTATAACTTCCTTAAAAATCATAACAGAAAATCGACATTTTCTGAAATTATGCATGACAATAAGGGTAATAATTAAATGGTAAAATTATTTGAAAATAAATAGAAATACTCAAAATTAATATCCAAAATAGGGGATTTTGAATATGGCGAAAGGAATGACAGGGGCACAACCTTAATGAACTATCTAGAGGAAAGACACATGTATGCAATTAATTATTTCTATAGGAAGAAACCGCAACGAAAGTGGACATGGCTTAGCCTGACTACTGAAAAAGCATTGTTAGAGATGTAACAGTCCTAAATAGCTTTACAACAGGCAGTGATCACAGGATGGTCAGAAAGGAAAATTAACAATAAAAATAAACAACTTGACATGAGTAAACTTACAGAAAATAAAGCCATATACAAAGAAATGCTAAATGAACAGCTAACGAACGAAAATATAGATGAAATAAATGATACGCTGATAAGAACTATGACCAACGAATACAGCATTCCACTCTATATTGCGTTTATAGACTTTGAAAAAGCTTTTGATAGTATTGAGCACTGGGCAGTATAAGCATCTTTAATTAGTAGCCGAATAGATCACAGATACACAGATTTAATAGCCAATATATATATAGCGAAGCAACAACATCAATCAAAATCCACGAAGGGACCAAGCCAATCCGCATAAGAAAAGGTGTCAGACAGGATGACACAATATCCCCTAAACTATTTAACCAGGCCCTAGAAGATGTTTTTAAAAACTTAGACTGGGAAGAAATAGGCATCAAAGTAAGCGGACAATACTTGAACCACCTAAGATATGCTGACGATATTGCCTTAATAACAGATAAGAAAGAGGAACTTATAAAAATGCTGGGAGAACTGGATACAGCAGCTAAAAATACAGGCTTGAGTATGAACTACACTAAAGCTAAAATCATAACAAACACAGATGAAGATATCACCAGAATAAACCAAGAAAAAATAGAACAAGAAGATGAATATATATCTGAGACAAATTATTAAACTAAAAAAAGAAAACCAAAAGCTGAAATCAAGAGACGAGTAAGATTGGCCTGGGCAGCATTCGGTAAATTAAGCTACATAATAAAAAATAAAAAATATCCACAGTACCTTAAAACGAAAGTGTATAACCAATGTATTCTTCCTGTGCTCACATATGGATCCCAGACCTGGACGCTTACAAAATCAAACATGGATAAGGTAACAAAAGCCCAAAGATCCATGGAAAGACAAATGTTACATGTAAAGCTAACAGATAGAAAAAGGAATGAATGGATAAGAAATAAAACAAAAGTAAGGGATGTCAGAGTCGAGGTAGCAAAATTAAAATGGAAATTTGCTGGTCAAAATATCAAACTGAAAGACAATCGATGGAACAAATGCATTGTAGACTGGAGACCTTGGCAAAATAAAAGAAGTAGGGGAAGACCCCAAATGAGACGGACAATTTGATGAGACATGCAGGGACTAGATGGATGAACAGGGCGATAGACAGAGAAGAGTGGAAGATATTGGGGGAGGCCTATGTCCAAAGATGGATCGAAGAAAACTAAATAGATAGATAGATAGACTTAAAATTATTACCAAAAATAGTTAAAATATAGTGCTAATATTATTATTTTATATTTGTTTTAAGGGTCCTTTAGACATGTACAAAAATCTATTTCAATTTCTTTTGTGTAAATTTAATAGCTCATAAAAATATTAATTCTTAAAAGAATTGAGAAATTTATACCTATTCCAAAGATTATTTGGCCACATATCCTTAACCTATCTATATTTTCTTGGAAAAAAGCAACGTCGTTCAATTTGATATTTTAAAAGTTCATCGTTTTTCCCTACTTTCCCAACTTAAAAAATGCTATAACTTGGCCAAAAATTTATTTGAACTTTTTGTCTGCTTTGGACCTTCCGCACCATCTCTTAAAGATTGGTTCATCATTTAAATTACACCCTGTATTTTAGGTATCATATTTTAATTATATTTTATAAAAGGCCAAGGCCCAAAAGTAGGTATCCATTTCCTGTTTACTGGGTATCCAATCTGAAGGACTGCGTATCCAAATGGATACACAATATAGTCTAAAAAGATGCCTTGCAGACTGATAAGAACTATGACAAAACTATAGGAAAAAATAAAAAACCCGAAATTGTAATTTACTCCCCATCCCTATACATGTAAAGTTATGTAAAAGTAACATTACCAACTTCCAGAAACGCTAGAGAGCTGTGATTTGACAGACTGACAGAAACTAAGAGAAATCTATATAATAATTGAGATAAAAGTATAGCCAAGTTCTCCAATATACATTTTAAAATTAAAGGTTTTTACTAGCTTCGAAAAGTTTTTAGCTCACACTACTACTATACTATAGTAGTGTGAGCTATGGTGATCCTAAATTTTTCGAGAAAAAAAAAGTTGCTCCGATTTCAAAATTTTTTATATATCTTTGCGTTTCAGATGATTTTGAAACTTTTTTGTTGCGCCGTCTGTCTGTCTGTCTGTATGTCTGTCTGTCTGTCTGTCTGTCTGTGTGTCTGTATGTCTGTCTGTTTGTGGGGTGAGATCTGACCGTCTACGACGACCAACGCGCATAACTCAAAAACGGCTTGCCCGATTTTAATGAAATTTGGTACCCAGGCTGGGTTTTGGGTCGAGATGGTCCCATTTAAAAATGAACAAAATCCACCGAACACAAGCCAAATAAAAGGGTGGGGGTAGATTTCAAAAATTAGAGTTTATGTAAAAATATAGCGTGTGTTATATCAAACGAAAGGTAATTGAGTCTGGGGTTAAACAAAATACATTTTAGTTTATTTAAAAAAAAAGGGTGGGGGTAAATTTCAAAAATTTGTGTTTAAGTGGAAATATGGCGTGTGTGATATCAAACGAAAGGTAATTGAGTCTGGAGTTAAGCAAAATACATTTTAGTTTTTAAAAAGAGGGTGGGGGTAGATTTGAAAAATTAGAGTTTAAGTCAAAACATGGCTTGTGTGGTATCAAACGAAAGGTAATTGAGTCTGGAGTTCAATAAAATATACTTCAGTTTTTAGTTATATTAGCTTTCACGTAGATACACTATAACTATAGCATCCAGTGTGAGCTTAGGTGCCCATAGATTGGCAGAGTATTTTAAATGTTTTGCGAAATATATTTAAAACGTAAAGTTTGGCACCCGTGAATAAAGAAAATAAAATTTTTTCGTGGATAATCCGGTGTAGAAAGGTTTTGTTCCTCTTGTGTTTTTCCGTGGGCAGCTCGAATGCTGTACACCCACGGGGGTTCAAGATCTAATGGCCACCCATTAAGTGTTGACAGTTAACTGTTTCGTGCTTAAGGAACCCTTCAGAACCGTGCATGGTCAATGTAAAACCTTTGTAAAGTTGGAGAGACGGTATATAAATTTTATCTTACGATATTGATAAGAGAAATGAAAAATAATGCCTGCAATACGGTATGCTTTAAGCACAAGTGGCGACATCTACCGAATACAAAAGAAACTATGCTCATGGAATAATACAAGAGAAACAAAACCTTTTTATATACGTTTAGCCACGAAAATTTTTTTTTTAAATATTTAGCCTTGGAATTGGACACTGATTCAAAAATAAAATGTTAATTTGTCAACTAAGTGTAATTCATTTAATTACTCATTATTTGCCTTTGCCAACCCCTTACAACTGATGTTATTATCACTGGACTTTAATAATAATGTAATTTAATTAAAGTGCCTTTTTATCGCTAAAGTATGTAGCTCTCGCTCCCCTCATGCTAAAAACTTATTGCTTTAAAAAATATTAATGTCACTTTTATCCTTTGGCGTGTAAAATACTAATATTAGTTTTTGCCAAACATTCTGCCTAATATATAATCCAAAGAAATAACCTAGGAAGAATTAAATAGACACTGACTTAAAAATGACATCTGCTATTTTGCAAATTTTATTCTGCTCTTTAAAATGAAAGTATACTTACTATACTATAGTTAAATGTGGCATTTGCGAATTTCTTATCTATGAACCGACAATTTTTAATTTTGGTTACTTTGTTAAGCGCGCTCTATAAAAATGATAAAACTGTTGACTGATTGCTATGTAAAAAGGTTCGAGTAAGCGAATGGTGTAACTTCCGTCAAAATCTGACGTATGGTTTTGAAGATATCGTAATTTTTTAAATAAAAATACATGAAATTTATTGAGCTTTTTAAATATTTTGGGATAAATATCAAAAACTATCGGTCCAAGATAATTTATTTTATAATGAAACGAATTGTAGCTCCGGCTCCTCTCATGCTACAGACTCAATGCATCAAAAAAAGTTTTAATTTCAACCAATTTGTGTATAAGATTCTATTTCGTTGACGTTTTACAAATATTTTTCGCGGTATTTGAACAAAAAATAAACCTAGAAACTAAAATTTTGTCATAACTTAAAAATGACATATGTCATTTTATAGATTTTTGTCTCTTCTTTAACATGAAATTAATCCTATTATTATTGGAATTATATTTCAAAAAATATTTGCAAATTCCTTTAATTTTATAAGATTTTTATTAATTTTGGACCGTTTTGATAAATGTTAAGTGCCCTACACCAGCGCCCTCTACATTAAGGTTAAAACTATAAATAAAGTTTTATGTAGAAAGGTTCGGCGAAGTGAGTAGTGAAATTTTTGTCCAATTCGGACCTACTGTTTTAGAGATATCGCGATTTTTGTAAAAATGCGTGTTAATGCGTGTTATTTTCGTTGTGATTTTTGCGTGTTTTTTAGTATTTATTTTTCAAACTCAAAAACGGTACAACTTAGAAAAGTCGAACTTTTTTTAAAAAATATTTTGGTATTTTCTTAAAAAGATAGCAGTTCGAGAACTGTCAAAAAGTGTAAGGGCAAAAA
The DNA here is from genome assembly GCA_963576565.1 of Aspidapion aeneum. Taxonomy (NCBI): domain Eukaryota; kingdom Metazoa; phylum Arthropoda; class Insecta; order Coleoptera; family Brentidae; genus Aspidapion; species Aspidapion aeneum. The sequence goes on from OY755040.1 coordinate 96,356,575, forward strand.
AATTTCTCGATTCAGTATTTTTGACTGCAAAAACCTTGCATAGTTTTTGAAAAATCCTCAAAACTCAAAAACCAAAAACTTATTTTAAAAACCAACTATACGGTTACCGAACACTCCTTTAGGCCCGCAAATGTTTAAAATTTGGTTAAAATCCATTAAACAGTTTTGGAGTAATGACCAGATATATTTTAAAAAACGGCAAATAAACAGTGAAACTCTGTCCAATTTTATTGTACAGTGAAAATGCGTCACTGCAGGGATTCAGAAGAGCCCCAAAATGGGGCTTGACTTTTTCCGATCTGGCTGAAAAACAATAGGCTTCCTGACCACACATAAGAGTACACTTGTGCAAAATCTCAAGTTTCTAGAATAATCCCCTCGACACTTACGGTGTGCCAACGGAGGTACATCAAAAAAAGTCACTTTTTGACGGTTTTTCCCCTATTTCCCCTACTTGAAATTTTCCGATTTGACCCAAAATTTAAATTTTTGGTCTCCCGTAAGTTCTTAATCAGTGCGCCAAATTTCATCCTTCTACGTCGAAGCGTTCCCGAGAAAGCGTCAAAATTCGAGCGCGATACACTAGGGGTGCTAGGGACGGAATAATAAAAAAAAAAATAATAATAAAAATAATGTTACGGCCGAGGCGGCTCAAGTAATTGATTTTCGCCACAAGCGAAAATCAATAAATATAGGAAGTGAAAGTGTGAAGCTACAAGAAGAAAATTGAAAAGGTATGTATGATTATCCTACATTATTTTTACATTTGAGAAAAACGTTTATAACATACTTTTCCTCCAAGAACCGTCAAATTCCCTTTCGAGAACAAATAAGTAATAATATTTAATCTTTATATAATTTATATAAGTTGTAGCCTAAGTTGGTAGCATACAACATTTAAGCCTTGGCCACTTGAGGTGACAGTACCACTGTCACACAGCCGCCTGTTACACACAGAAAAACTACAAAACTTCTAAATACTTAGAGAAAATTAAAACAACCCTATAAAATTTTCTCTTTAACTCTCTAAACAGAAAAGCCGCATTTTAAAATAATAAAATAGAATATCCTTAATACCAGTTAATACTGTTGGAACAATGACTAATAGTTAATCGTCCTCTACAATAGGAAAAAGGATGCCCTTTTTACCCGGGGTATAGTCCAAGTAGCTGAAACCCGTCCCTGCTAACACCAAATCCGTAATATGATGTCATACACCTGTTGCCACGTCCTGAAAAACTTTTGGGAAAAGGGGCCTTTCATAAATTATGTTGTCTAAATGAGTTTTTATCGCAGGATGTAATAAGAAATACACAGCATAAAACGACGCGACGCGGGCTAATAAGCGCATGAAAAATTATCGCACGGTTTGAATAGCCTAACCAACTCAAAGCACTATATATTTTGGTAAGGTAAGAAGTTGAACCTTACTTATTATTTATAAAATTTTACAGAGGCAGAGGAGGCGGCAACAGTGGAAAGGCTACATTGTTTACCAACAAATGAATAAATGAGCGCCGAAAACGGGGCTACTACTCCTCTTTATATTTTATTACTCTAAGTTAACAACTAACTTTTTTTCTGGAATTATTTTAAACCTTTCAGTACCAAAATTTATAAAATATTCATTTCAGAAGTTGGCCATTCCAAAATTACTTACAATTTTTTTTGTGATTTTCTGTTATATTTATATAATTTTTTGTCGAAGTTTGTGCTCTCAGGTTTAATTTTTGTTTTATATTATTCAGTTCTTACTTTATTTAATAATGTTTTAAGATTTTTTCGATAATTTTTATATTCTATTTCTCTTTTTTGCAAAACGATTTCTAAATTAGGTCCTAGACTTGGGAGGTTGAAATCGATTAACCTTAGTCAGTTGATTGTCATATTTCCAGAGATGCTTAGATTAGGATATATTTCCTATCTAATGAGCAAAATTAGGTTAACACCAATTTCGTCGTTTCAAAAGAAGGACAACTATTTTAAGAAAACAAGATCCACACACAAATGTGCAATTATTGTGGATCACATCACGCACATGCGCACCAACCGACGCACAAATCGCAACATTGCGTCAGGCGTTAGAACAGGTTGTAAAGGATTTCAAGAGAGGCCGTCAGTTGCCAAGGCCTTAAAAATATTTTTCCCTTTCGGCGCAAAATTTTGAGAAATTGTTCGTCACAAATAAATGTTTTTAAAAAAATTTAAATAAGAGACCTGTCTACTTGCCAAGAGATATATTTACATTCTATTCTAAAATATTTCTAGACTAACACGTTGAGCTGGTAACATTTGCTCATTATCATCGTGCGATAAGAAGAGCTTTGACCGATAGCAAGCTTTAAATCATCTCTGAGTCGTCACATGTTGTGCGAAAATACCTTCATCATGAAGGCTTCTCTTGCAAACCGCCTATGAATGAATTTTAACTCACACGTGTACTATAACTATATTGGTCTGAGCTATGTTCATGTCAAAAATAAGAAAAGAAGTTGCTCCGATTTCAGATGATTCTGAAACATTTTTGTCGCGCCGGCGCCGTCTGTGTCTGTGTGTTATGTATCTATGTCTGTGTGTGTCTGTCTGTAACGACCAACGTAAATAACTTAAAGACTACTTGCCCGATTTCAATGAAATTTGGTACCTAGGATGGGAATTGGCTCTAAATGGTCCCATTTAAAAATGATGGTGGAAATAGAATTATGTGGGCTTAGGTGCCCACAAATTAGCAGAGCAATAGCGCCCTAAACACAAAAACATTTTAATAACGTCAAAATAATGTTTAATTTAAAAACATAACAGGTTGGTTGTTACTTCTAACGTCATATTCATAGTGAAAAAGAAGCTGAATCACCCGTTTTCTGACGTTAGAAAAATAATCTTTTGTTTTTCTAACATTAAAAATAATATTTTTTTCCAACATAAAAAATTGTAGTTTAACTGCTTGCATCGGCACCGATGTGCATTTTTTTAAAATATTTTTGTATTGTCTAATTTGCATTATATATAAAAGTGCAAAAAACGCAACATTTTAGTACTTTATTTTTCATACAACGAAAAGTTATACTTTATTTCTGAAGAATGCCAAGTACAGCCAGGGGCGAGGGGTGGCTCGATCGCCGATTTTTGTACACCAAAAGGAAATACCTACGGTATTTCCTGAGGTATTTTTCAGTATTTTCTCAAATTTCAATGGTATTTCCTAGTATTTCCCAAGCAATGGTATTTCCTAGTATTTCCCCCCTAGTATTTTCAATAGTATTTCCTAGTTTATTTCACGGTACTTCCCAAGTATTTTCTGGTATTTCCCCTAACCTGAACACCAAAAGGAAATACCGAGCAACCCCTCGGCCAGGGGTAATGGCAAAAAACATTTTAAAGGTATATTTAAACAGTTGCTTTTAAAGCACTTTATTTTAATACAAAAAATTTTTATGTTTTACCGTGAAAAAAGAAAACGTTCAATTCAATTTATTTCTAAGATACATACATTTTTTTTTTGGTTTTAGTACAACTTATTATAACAAAAATTATGCTCCTAGAAACATCACAATCCTAAAGACAAATGTCGCGCTAGGCATTTTTGTATAGTTCCACAAGCAAATCTAATATGATAAATCACACTAATTTAATATATTATTTTTTGAACAGTTAACACAAAATTTTAGTTCAGTTTAATACCAATATTTTATTTTTTTTACTAATTATAAACCAGTTAATAGTTTCCTTTTTTGATACATGCACAAAATATTTTTTGTAAAGATTAATAATTAATTATTTATTATATCAAAGATTAATTATTTTATTGATTTCTTCACTAGAAAGCATAAAGAGTCTTGTTTTTTTCACTAATGTTTTAAACGATTTTAAATTAACTGTATTTTGTAGTACAGATTTTTTTAACTCTGTTGGAAAGTAATTAAAGACTTTTGGAAATAAATACATGTGATATATCTCACCTATATTTTTGGAAGCTTTTCGCTCTTCTATGTTGTACTGAGTGGTACATCTCGTATTTCTTTCATGCGAGTGTAATTTTAAATTAATCCTATTTTTAAAGCAAAATAAGCTCAAGTGATAGTAATAAGTTTGTCTCATACCCAATACTTTTGATTCTTGGAATAATCGATTTGTAGGATATAGAAAATGTCTAAAATACATGGCTTTTAAAATAGCTTTTTGTGTAATATTTAGTTTTTTTAGATGTGAATCATATACGACCCCATGCCAAGATGCCGTACTGTAGTCTACTTTCGGCTAAGCTATAGTAGAGTGTTTGAAGATAGTTTATGTTTAAAATTTGCCTAAGATATTTAATTATAAATAGCATTATTCTTATAGAGTTTGTGACTTTTTTTACGTGGATATTCCATTTTAAATATTTGTCAATGTGGACTCCTAAGTATTTAACAGAATCTGTAGAATTTATTGTTACATTATTTACTAAAAGACAATCATAATTTGGTAAATTCCTTTTATTGCAAGAGAACGGCATAAAATATGTCTAAATTTATTGTTAGTAATTTGAAATTAAAGATGTCAAAGATTTCATTTAAGTTTCTCTCCGCAATAATTTTTAACCCCTGCCAAGAGTCTGCCTCAAAGAAAATAACGGTATCGTCACAGAAACTCAAGATCGTTCCTTGAAGCCGATGTTCGAGAATATTATTTATATAGAGGGTGAAAAGAGTAGGACCAATCAATGTACCTTGAGGTATGCCAAAGACAACGGTTTCTTCTTTACTTGTTTGGTTTTTAATTTTAGTATACTGCTTCCTTTCGTTTAAATATGACTCGAATAGTCTAAACGGCACACCTCGTACACCCGCATCCTGCAAAGTCTCCAACATCTGCGAGTGACTCACAGTGTCTAAGGCCTTTGCAAGATCCAAGAACACACACAGTGATGGTTTTCCTTTGTCTAAAGCACCATATATTTTTGCAGTTAGAGCCGTTATTGCATCTTGTGTATTTTTACCTTTTTGGAAACCATATTGGGTTTTTGAAATAATAGAATGTTTTTCCAAATATTTTTGCAACCTTTCATTTAAAACTTTTTCATATAATTTGGTAAATTGTGTTATTAAGGAGATTGGTCTATAGTTCGACATTAAATTTTTTTTTGTTTTTATAAATTGGTACTATGGTTGTTATTTTAAATAGTTCATTAAATTTAAATAAAAATAAATGAAATTTAAAGTTAATTTAAACACCTGTCTAGGGTCCCTTTCCCAGGGTTACGGGAGAAGACCACATCGATATGAAAGGCGGAGACAATGGACTTCGGTACGGTGATCATAGCGTAGGTGGCAACCCTTTCTTTTAGGGATAGTATAAAAGACAGCTGTTGCCTTACAGTATGGCGTTGGCTCGTCAAAGGCTAGAGGAGAAAAACCATGATTAAAAACCCTGGCCCTCCAAGTAGGGGGTTGAGGCATTAGACTAGTTCTCTAATACTTGTAAAACGCAGCAATTACCAAAAAGCCTAAACAAAGCCTTGGAGCAATGCATGGAAACTCTCGAAGACGAAAAAAGCAAAGACAAAGGACTATGAATATAGCTACATGGAAGGTACAGGGAGTGAATCAAAAGTTGGACCTTATTGCAACCGAAGTGCAGAATTGTAAGATCGATATCATTGCACTTACAGAGACAAAAAATAAAGGAACAGGTACGAATAGTGTCGGCAATTTCGTCCATATATTCACTGGTGTCCCAAAAGAAAGAAGAGCAGCCAGAGGGGTATCCTTATTAATAAAAAAAAACCTAAAAAATAAGATTACCGACTACGACTGCATTAGTGAAAACATACTTCGAGTGAACATGAAGATGCTTGGTCATAATATAAGCATAATAGCAGTCTACGCACCATTAGATGACGAAAAAGTAGCTACAAAACAACTGTTCTTTGACCAATTTGATGAGACTATCACCAAAATCGGTAATACCAGAGAAATAATTATGCTTGGCGATTTTAATAGCCGAACTGGTAGACAAACCCAGAGCAAAGTGATAGGACCATTTGGAGAAGAAGTAACAAATGATAATGGCTTGAGACTGATGCAATTGTGTGAAACCCACAACCTAAAAATAAATAATGGTTTTTTTAAGCATAAGGATATTCATCGATATACCTGGATTCAGCCAACAAGAAATCTTAAATCAATCATTGACTATGCTATAGGTGGACAACACTCGCAATTAAAGTGGTATGATGTGCGAGCACTTCGTGGTATTACCCGTGGCTCTGACCACCATCTGGTAAAAGCAAAATAAAAAGCTTGAAGGAAGCAAGCATCGAAGCTGTTGGATACCAAGATAATAGAAATAGCAGGCAGATGTGGTGGACGGAAAATATACAGGAAATGGTCAAAGAGAAAAAACGCACATACTTGAAATGGCTCAGTACTAAAGAACAAAGAGACCTAGAAATCTACAGGGAAACCAAAAGACAGCTGAGAAATTTGATACGCACAGAAAAAAATTAACTGTTCGAGCGCAAATGCCACGAAATCAATACACACGTAGGAGGTAGGCAGAGTTCTGAAGTATGGAAATTCATTTCTACAGTAAAAAACCCAACCAAAGAAAAAGTAAACATCCAGATCATCAAACCAGAACAATGGACAGAACACTACAAGGGACTGCTGCAGGAAACGAGACCCGAATATCTGGCAGCCTCTCCGAGGAGAGACATATAAGTACACGGAGGGGAAGTAATCATCGAAAAAGAAATGATAAAAAATAGTATTAAAAAGCTTAAATCCGGAAAAGCTAGCGGACCTGGAGGAATATATGCTGAAATGCTCAAATATGGATTAGAGAAACTAATCGAAAATCTCACATATATTATCAATCAATGCATAAACGGACATCCAGTACCTGATGATTGGAAAATTGCATTCATATCCTCAATACATAAAAAAGGAAACAAGCTGGATTGCAACAATTGCAGAGGAATTTCAGTAACTAGTACTCTCAGTAGATTGTACGGTAGCATTCTTAGAGATCTAATAGGGAAGGATTTTCATGAACAAGAAGAAGAAGAGCAAAGTGGGTTTCGTGCAGGCAGATCTTGTAGTGATAATGTTTTTTGTCTTAAACAAGTAATTGAGAAGAGGAGCGCCAGAAATATAGCGACTCATGTTACCTTTGTGGACCTACAAAAAGCATATGATACCGTTCCAGTAGAAAAACTATGGACAGTGCTAGAGCCGAATAATATCAATCATACATACATAAAAGCGATAAAAGAACTATACAAAGGGTCAAAATCTAAAATTAAAATTGGAAATCGACTTTCAAAAGAATTCCTGGTAACAAAAAGCTTAAGACAGTGTTGTATTTATCCAACTCTTTTTAAAATATATATCGCAGTAGCTCTAAAAAACTGGAAACGGAAAGTGCACGGCATGGGAATACAACTTAACGACCGATTTACCATATACACACTACAGTTTGCTGACGACCAAGTAATTGTAGCTAATGATAAAGAGGACATGGAGTATATGATGAGAACGTTAATGGAAGAATACCAAAAGTGGGGATTAACAGTGAACGTGGACAAGACACAGTACTTATGTATTGGAAACGAATCCAGTGAGTTAGAACTAGACAATGGACAAGTAATATCTCCATGCAATGAGTATGTATACTTGGGTGTCACATTTGATAAGACAGGAACAGACTGTAAAGAACTGGAAAAAAGAATAGTAAATGCAAAAAAGGTTATTGGATGTCTTAACAGTATTTTATGGAGCAGAGAGATAAAAAAGAATGTAAAATTTAACATATATGAAACAATGGTGAAAAGCACGCTGTTGTATGGAATAGAGACTTGTCGCGTAACAGAAAAATACAAAACAAAAATGGAAAGTGTCGAAATGGATGCAATAAGAAGATCAATGAGAATATCTAGAACAGATCACATAAGAAATGAGATCATAAAAGAAAGAATGGGAATCGAAGGGAGCATGACGGATAACATCACTAAAAGACAACTGATATGGTACGGCCATGTACAACGGATGAACGAGGAAACATTACCAAAGCAGGTCCTAGAATGGCGACCAATAGGACGCAGAAAAAGAGGGCGTCCTAAACTAGAATGGCAACAGTCAATCCAAAGATCAATGAGTCAAAAAAATCTGAGAGAAGATGATTGTCAGAATCGAAGGAGGTGGAGAATAGGCGTCGGACAACGTAGAAAAACGTTCTAAACCGACTAAATAAAAAATAAAATATTTTAAGTAGGTCAGGGACGACTCCAGTTTTAAAAGAAGTATTTATTATATGCGCCAAAGGTTCCACAATATATTCAGTTATGTTTTTTATTGTTTCAATTTTTATTTTATCTACCCCAGGTGCTTTTTTATTTTTTAAATGTTTTATAATATGTTTTACTTCAACTTTAGCGGTAGGTTTTAAAATAAATGTTTATTTAATAGTTTGTTTATTTTTTAGAGGATTGTTTGGTATTTGTTTTATTTTTCCGGCTAGGTTCTTTCCGACGTTTGCAAAAAAATTGTTAAATTTTTCTGCACTTTATTTAGGGTTAGTTAGAAACTGGTTTTTGTTGTATATTTGGTTTACTTCTGCGGTTTTAGTATTTGAATAAATATTTTTTACTGTATATCATATCTTCAATCTTTATTATTATTAATTTGCGCTTCGTAATATTTAATCTTTACTTTTTTTAATAGTATATTAAGTATTGTTCTGTACCTCGTAAAATTTAATTTGGTTTGTTCATTTGTATTTTTTTTATATAATTTGTATGGTATATTTTTTTTATTTACTGATTTCACTAGCGCTTGTGATATCCAGGGCTTTCGTTTAAAAGATTTTTTTGTAATTTTCATTGTTGTTATGTTTTGAGTAATTCCACGCCAAATCATCCAATGGGAGTTGTGGCCTATTAAAATGCGTTGGGTGCCAATTTGTGGCCTATTAAAATGCGTTGGGTGACATTTGTGGCAGCTTAAAGACGTTGCCGCCATTTTGTGACACTGTAATTAGAATAATAACAATCTGCCAACTTGTGACACAACAAAACCACTGAATAATTAAACAAATATCTGGAAGCAGAACTGTATTTTCCAGCTAGGTAAAACATTGATATGCCCGGTAACTTTTATACAGTGGAGAAGGGGGGGGGGTCAGAAATAAGAAAATTTTACGTGCGCCACAGTGTTTTAATATCAATGTTTTACAAAGAAGATCTTAATTAAAATACAGTTCAACCCAAACGTTGTAGCCAAACAATGAAACTCTACTTACTTCCGAGGCTTCCAGAGTATTTATTTAATTAAGAATAACCAAAAAAAAAACAGAATAAAATTCTAAAAGATTGAATTAAGATGACAAAACTAGAAGCACTTTACAAGTAGATGGACTCCTTTAACAGGTCATAGTGTACCTACATCTGGGTCAGTAGTGTGAGACTCGGTTATATAAATGATTGTTTAAAAAAATACACTTCCAAAATCGTTCCATCATAGGGGAGATCTGGACCAAATATCTGCTGTCATTCTACGTTGGGTAGAATGAGACAGACAGCAACCCAGTCCTAGATCCACCACATGAGGTAAAACAGTGTAAAGAAGCCGCTAAAACATATAGTCTCATCTCTCTTTTGTCTCCGCAAAGTTGGTCATTGGGTTGTACAAATAATACAAAAAAAATTAGTTCATCTTGTTTATTTTCATAGGAGGATGGAAATGAAATTGATCAAAATACAAAAAAATATTGAAATCTGAGAATAATACTTGAATAAACATGAAATGTAAACCAATGAAAAAGGGAAACAAGTTAGAGTTAAGGGCGTTCGATTTCACAGAAAAATAATATAATTAAATATGCCGCAAAATCTTGGGTTATGACGTCATACCTTTATCTTGCGTTCACAAGAAGTGTTAAAACTATATTTAGAGTTTATGGAAAAAAAATTATATCAAAAAAAATGTTTGCTTGTATGAAATTGAAGTAAACTCCTACCTTGGTCCTTGATTAATTTATGTGTGTTTTATTTTGTAAACCTGGTGTTGTTCTCTTCCTGCTACTTCGGTCCTGGTTTGTTCGCGCCTCCCCTACTGCCGCTTAGCACATCACGCTAGGGCAGCACATGGTCTCAAGTGTTGATGGATACTTGCCCGAGCGTAGAAACCCTGTGGAAAATGAAATGTTTCAGTTTCCTGGAATTCGTCAATTTGGCACGAAGTTCCCCTACACCGAGTAACTTAAATCGAGAACCCCATGTCGACTCAATAAAATAAAGTAGATTTAAACAGATGAACTAAACTAATCCTGACGTACCTTTCCCAGGGTTACAACTCGCACGTCGATGGAACAGAACCTCGTTCCACCAGCACAACTGTCCCGTCGATGGAATGGACGGTGCTGTAACCAAAGGAGAAACAATACATAGTTTTTATCCAACACGTGGTTAAAAGAAAAATATAAAAACGCCAAAAATTCCACACGTCTTTTGTCAAAAGAGTACATTTCACACGAAAAATAATTACAATCTGGGAGGCAAATATTATCTTGAAGAGTCCTCGAATAATAAAAAAACTGCTCTTTCCGTAGAAACGGCGTAGGCCGACTTAAATCCCCTTCAAAAGGGTATGAGCGTCACTTTAGATTACGCCTAACACGACGGACTCACAATTATACCATCTTGGGTATAATTTGCAACTACAGCAATGCCAATAACCACAAAACAATGGCGACACCACAAGACGGCCACCAGCCCAGCCAAAATTCTTTAGGAAAATGAGACCAGGCACTTTGTCGAGAACACAAAAAAATGAAGTGGCCGGAAACCGTTTTGTAAAGGTGGTGGGGACAGTAAAACGCAATACCAACCTAATTTTCCCGGTTAGATTCAAATAAGGATGCAAACCTATTTATAAAAAAAAACGCTCTCACAGAAAAGTCACTAAATGCGGTTTGCAACACTGGAGGAAAAACCCGCGGTTTTCAAACCAACCAATGAGGAAATACACCAATGTTTCCATACCGGTATATAGGGGGCAGCACCGACCAAGGGGATAGAAAATACGTAAAACGCGCATTGAGGTGTTGTCGGATCTATTTCCACGGTTGGAATTTTTATAATAAGGACGTCAAGACACCCTCCATACATAGACCGAACATTTGCCTACCGGACCCCTGCCAACATAGCAAGTAGGAGGAAAATAACCAGACGGACTATAAGAAGCTCAGCATTGAAACCATCAACTGTAAAATCAATTACTGGAGAACAGAGCTTGCATCAAACCCAGGAATATTCGAACACTCAACCAATTCCCATATGAGTAAAGCTATACTGAGTGTAGAATTTAGTTGTATTTTAGTTACAGTCTTAGTCAAAAGTTTCCTTTGCTCTTTATAAATGTTTTCTCTAAGATTCATATGGTTTGACGCCATTTTTGTAAAACATTTCTACATTAATAAAGTTGTTTCTGAACCTGAACCTAAGAATACACCTTGAACTACTGCTCAAACTCGGCACAAGAGTGTTCAGATGTTAAGATTGCTCACCACTAGCCAGCCCTACAAACCCTTCAATCCGACTAACTGAGCTAGTTATTAACTTTACATAACTATGATTATATATAAACTTATAAAATATAAAAATACGATTTTGTTTACTCTTTTAGTCCTGGTTTTTATTCCTCGTTTATCTTCCATTTACGAAAGTGCATAACTCGTATTTATTTTATCTTCTCTTTATCAAATTAATAAAGATATCAAAGTGGGCGGAGCCTCGGTTGTTACTGGTCAAACCGTGGACCTAAATATGTTTTCGTGCTATCACAACTAGCTATGAGGTTCGGATTGTCCCAATATCCTCGAGAATAAACGTAAGGGAATGAAATGTTCATCTAAATGTTTCCTTCCTGTTACCGAAACCATTTGTGATGCGGCAACGCCGCCATTCCCCAGCAGTACAGCTGTTTAATTTCGTGAACGTCAAAGAAAATCACAAAATTCCACAGATAAACAAAACAATCAATAGTTTTTATGTGATTTTCCCGAAACCTGTGATCTTAAATTCCAATTACGATGTCCAGATGATGCGATGTGCGACACTACTACAGTAATTCGATGGAATGCCTCCTTTTAAGGTAATTTCCTAGACACTATATACCCTCCAAACCTAGCTCTACAAAATACCCTTAATTTGTGTACAGAAAGACGAGTCGAAGAGCCTTGATTATTTACCTGAATAAACAAATGACACGTTACAGAGTAGCTGCCATGTCACGAAAAAAATCGAAATTTTGATAACATGTATTAGTGTCCTTAGGAATACCAAATTAACAAATTTTAATTTTTAATGTCGCCTCTCGTATTTTACAGGCCACTTTAAAAGTAAAAAAAGAAGAAAATCAGTTGTGGCCTTATTTTCTTTTATTTCTATTGTATTAAATCTTATGTAAAAACAAATTTGACAACCGAAATCTTTGATATTGGTTGGATAATCCTAACAGGAAAAAAAATTAACCTCACTTTTTTGACATAGTTTTAAAAAAATAGTAAATTTTATGATTTTCTCGATTTTTAATTATTTACACCGGTGCGGAATATGGTCCATCAAAAAAAAGTCTATTCGCACATTAAAGCTCAGTGGTTTGACTATGATACAAGGCAAAAGAAAAATTTCTAGGTCTATTGCTTTCAGAAAACTAAATTTTTAAAATTGGAAAAACCGCAAAAACCTCTGAAGTGTCAACTTTTGACTAAAAAAATTGTCATGTCTATCTGTCTATTAAAACTTCGCTTGTGCGTTGTTTCACTTGATAATGTATCGTCTAAATAAAAGTAAAATAAAAAATCTGGGTCTGTCATTTTAACTCAACTTTTAAGCTATTTGGTTAAAGCATGTAAAAAATCAAATTTTTTTATTGAGTCGCAACAGGAAAAAAATTATGTATAAAAATCATCGTTAGGGGATCTTATTTATACTTATACATACTGTTTTGCGTGAGATCCTAGTTTGTGGGTTCAAGTCCCATCTTCGTACACTGTCGGAAATTTTTTTTTAGTTTTAAGAATACATTTTGGGTGAGACACGAATTAATTAGTTTGTTTCTTTGGTAAATGAAATGGTTTAGGTTTAACAGTGGCGTACGCAGGAGGGAGGGGGGTTGGAGGCCTAATCTTTCCAAAACCATTAAATAACTTCTCCTAAAGATTGAATTTTTCTGAAAGAAGAAATAAATAGTTTTCCAGGACTTTGCTTTTACTCAACCCCCTCTCTCAACCCCCTTGGAAAATTTCTGCATACGCCACAAACTAAGTACAAAACTAACGCATGGTAAAAGCCCATGTGATGCGTTTGGAGGTACTGTGAAACGATTTGTTATACATTAAAATCTCAAATAAACAACAACTGGACACCATTCTTTCACTCCTCTGGATGATTTAACTATAGATGCTAAATTTACTTCAAGCTCAGAAAAAAAATTTGTTCGGTTTCTGATATTTTAGAATTTAACTTCTTTTCCGATTTTTTAAATATGACAGTAGGTAACTACTAAAAAAGTAAATAAACTTAAAAAAATTTTGTAGTGACCTTATGAAGAGAGTTTAGATCATAATTTATTGAACAGTGCTCATATAAATAAACTTTACCTTCTGATAAACCTTAATTTGCAGGGGTGGATCCAGAAACTTTATTTTGGGGGAAAATATCATAATAAATATTTCACAAAACTATTTTGCATAGTGACCAGGAGGTGTATTCTATGTGTCAAAACTGAGTAAAGTTTCAGATTTGGGGGGCATCCTCCCCCGTAGATCCACGCCTGTAATTTGTGATGCAATTTAACATCACTAAAAATATTAAAATAACAAAAAAATGTGTAGTGACCTTAAGGATTACAGACCCAGATTTTTTATTCTTGTTTTTAAAAGTATATGATACAGTGAAAAATTTACCTTACTTGATTACCACCAGCACCCCGATAGACAGGGTCATTTTTGAGGCTGAAGTTGAGGGATTTCCCAGACATTCTTAACTTCTTCGTGGAACTCCAAGGTAACGTCTACTTTTTAAATATGTTTTATACAAGGAAGATATAGGCCTTGAGTATAGCTTTCCAACACTGTATCAAAAATTTAAGACAACGTTACATTTATACCCCAAAAAAATATGAAAACTTCGAAAATTTCTGCGTTTTTTGGATATTCTCTAAATTGCTCTAATTAAGCCAGTATAAAAGATTTTGCTGAACATCACGTTTTTTTGCAAACTACTTTTATGCATGTTTTCAAAATTATAGGTTAATTTTTTTTTAGGTGCTGTTTACTATGAGCATAATTTTTTTCTTTAAAGTCCCATTTTGCCCGTTTTTAGACTTTTTAAATGCGTGTACAACAGACTAATTGGATTAAAAAATCTAAAATTGTGCAAAAGTGGTTAAGCATAAGCTGTTTCATTTAGTAAGCATGATTAAAGAAAGAAAAATAAATGTCACGGCAACACTTTTTTTGTAAATTGGATGACTTGGCGTGGAATTGCTCACTAATTAATGTATTTTGATTTCTCTGGTGTAAGCCGAAAATCCTGTATGGATATTAACGAGCATATGAGCAAAGTATCAATAACAAAATTTGTTTGGCAAATAAATGAATGTTAGAGCATTTATTAAACAATATTATTTTTTTTTAAAGTTAGGCCCTTCGGCGCATGCGTTGTTTGAAATAGGCGTTTTTTGCAAAACTAGCTATATTTAAGCGACTCTGTATAAAAATCAAAAGCAACTTAAGATATTTTACGAACATGGTTCAAGAGCAGATATACCGAGCAACCGATAGTTGTAAAAAAATAAAGTAAAACGTATTTCCTTTCCTCAGAAAAAAAAATACAGATTTTACCCACAATTTCGCTAATATTAAAATATATATCTCACCTCTAAGGGATCATTGGACAAAAAATTAGTTCTAAGCCTTCAAAAGTTATTAAAAAAAAAACTAAACTTGTTGAATAGTAAGATATGCCTGTATTTTTTTTACAAAACCTTACGTTTTTAGTAAAAAAAACCGACATACAAACTTTTGATCCCTGTATAAAATTAAGGAATCAACTTAAATTTTTTTAAAATACATTTTTAAGTTACGGGGAATAGGGGTTACAAATATACTAAAAATTAATAAAATCTGTGACTTACGAGCAACGCCTCTGTATGGTTTTCAAAAGAATTACCCGTTGGTGGAAAATCAGGCGCGCACCTAGGCATAAATAAAACAATGGACAAAATCCGAAACCGATTTTATTGGGTCAATTACTTTCAAGATCTGAAAACCTGGTGCCACCGATGTTCGACTTGTGCAGCCAGCCAAGGTCCCAAAACAAGGTCCAGAGGTCAAATGAAACAATATAACGTAGGTCTGCCATTTGAACGCATTGCTATTGATGTGGCCGGAAAATTTCCAGAAACTAAAAAGAGCAACAAATACATCCTTGTTGTCATGGATTACTTTAGCAAAGGGCCAGAAGTTTTTGCTTTGCCTAATCAAGAGGCCGCTACAGTTGCAGAGGTTCTGGTAAATGATGTTTTCAGCAGATTTGGCATTCCTTTGGAACTACATTCAGATCAAGGGAGAAACTTTGAATCAAAGCTCTTCCAGAATTTCTGTGACCTTTTAGGAATACATAAAACACGAACTACTGCTTTACATCCGCAGTCAGATGGCATGGTTGAAAGATTTAATAAAACAATAGAAAAACATCTTTGCAAAGTTGTTGATAAGCACCACACAGATTGGGACCAATATATTCCATTTTTTTTTGATGGCCTACAAAACTGCCATACACAATACGAAAGGAACTACTCCATCTAGTATCCTGTTTGGTAGAGAACTGCGTTTACCTTGTGGTATCATGTTTGGTTCACCTGAAGAAGAACACTTAGAGATTAATGACTATGTCGAACGTTTAAGGCAAAAGCTGCACGATATCCATGAGGTGGTTAGAGAGCGAATAGAAATAGCCAGTGACCGCATGAAAGCGAGATATGACCTGAAAGCAAACTCTTCAAGGTTTAAAGAGAATGATCAAGTCTGGCTATACAATCCTCAACGAAAGAAAGGAAGATCACCTAAGTTGGCACCATCATGGGAAGGGCCTTATAAAGTTGTTAAGAGAATTAATGATGTATTCTACCGAATCCAGAGAAGTCCGAAATCCAAGATGAAAGTTGTTCATCTGGACAGACTAAAACCTTACCTGGGAATTGTTGATCGAGACGATCAAACCTCAAGAGGAGGATAGTGTTACAAATTTAAGTTATTTGAATTTTATAGTTAGAATTTATTTAGGTTTAGTATAGTATTAAGTTGACTTATCTTAAGGTTGTATTATTAGTCTAGGTTTTAGTTACGTTATCTGTGACTTGCGGTCGCATTAATGCGAGAACTTTCCAGGCGTCGAAGGCTGATGGAGAGTTCGCGAAACAGAGACGACCCTATATATGGGGCCGGACGTCCGCATCGACAGTCAGTCAGAGAGAACAAACTGTAGTAGCGAGATATTAGGCCGATTACAGTAGTGAATTATTAGCAAGGTATTAGTAAGTTTAAGTGCGTGTTTTTGTACATAATTGTCGAAATAAATTGACGTATCGTTTTTGACATTTGCGAGTTTTAATTTGTCGTTGTGAACCCGTAACAATACCAATTTATGTATTAAACTTTTTATATTTATTTAAAAATGCAAAATAAAAAGTGAATGTATTGCAAACACTGAGTTTTTAAAATTTTTATTTGGCAGCAACTGAAAAATGACTAACAAGTTCTTTTGGTATACAACAGTAGGTATTTTGGGAATCAGAAATAATCAACAATTAACTTATAGAGTAACATCAAAATAAAATACTGAAATCATTCAAACATGCTAGAGCATTTTTATCATTAAAAAAAATATGCTACAGAATAAATAATATATAAGATGAAGGTTTTGAAACAACTTCTGATCAGCCAGGAAACCTCTTGCTCTGCACAGGGTGTTTGTTAATCAGTCATTCCGGGATAACAGATTGATGTGCCAGAAACTAGTACCATTATTTCTTGTTGATGTACCTTGTTAATATTTCTTCATTAGAATACCCAAGTAGGTATACAAAGAGAAGTTTGTTTGTTTCCTTGCAAATACATGATCAGTTACAAAAATAAAATAGGTATATTAGTTTAAAAATGAACTTAAAAAATGCAGTATTATGATCCAATATGGACATTAATCCATATTGTTTTTTTGTTGTTATTAAATCAAGAAAATACTGTGCTTGGTCGTTTACATTTTTGACCTCATAAAAATAATTCCAGTTTGTTTGTGCCATATCCTGTTTTAATTTATTTTCATTAATTATATCGTATCAGTATTCGTTCGATCGCAGTTCGGTACGGTTGTATTACATCGTACCTGCGTAATAGTGCTAACGAGGTCAAGTCGAGGTTTGTTTTGTTTATAATAAACCGCGCGCGCGAAATCTGTGTTAAATGTCTATAAACAATGTTTATTATAAATAATATATCATGTTTAAAAGCAAAAAAAGTATACCATCACCTGTGAAGCTTGTTTTAAAAATTAGCGAAAAGCCCAAACAAAATCAAGAAAAAATGGATAATGCCGAATTATTTCAGGATAGTCATGCTGGAACACAAAATGAAGAAGTTTTATATAGCGAATGGAAAAAATCCCAAAACGAAAAAAATTCACTTAGTGTACAAGTGGATTATCTCCGAAGTCAACTGGAAAGTATGCAAAAAAAATTTGCAGATTTAGAGACAAAAGTCACTAAACAAGAAGAGTCTGACATGGACTACATTACTGATGAGGACGATCTAGCAAGAGAAACTGAGTGGATCAGACAAAAAGGAAAAGGTTGGAAAAAACATCGAATGGATATTTCACTCTCACCACCACAAAAAAGCTCGGGCACTGAGACCCCTCCAATAAAACACAAAATAAAGAACCCCCTACTAAGGTTAAAAAAGCTCTATTATCTCCACCGATTATGGTAAATGGCGTAAATAATTTTAATGATATTTATGAAAAGTTAAATATCATACAAGGAATTAAGATAAAAGTTTTAAATAACGAAAATATTAAAATAAATGTACAAGACGCAGACAGCTATCGGCTGGTTACTAAAATGCTTAATGAAATAAATTATCAATGGCACTCATACGAAAACAAACAAATAAGGCCAATTAGAGTAATAGCGAATAGGCTACACTTCTCATGTAACCCACAAAAAATTGTAGCCGATCTACAAAAAAAAGGTTTTAAGGCACTGGAAGCCAGCAACAAACTGAAATGGAGAACAAGACAACCTATTAACATGTTTATGCTCACATTTAGCCACGATGAAGATATCAACAAAATTTTTGAAATTTCCAGTATCCTTGGGATTGAAGTGAAAATAAAAGCACTAAAAACCTCAAAATTAGTCCCTCAATGCAAAAGATGTCAATCTTATGGACACACGCAAAAATATTGCGCTAAAGAACCACGTTGCGTAAATTGCACGGGAAAACATCTTACTGTAGAATGCCCCAAACCAAAAGAATCTGAGCCAAAATGCATCCACTGTGGAGGGAAGGATCCTGCTAACTACAGCGGATGCCTTGTTGCTAAAGAAATACAAAAATTGAAAAATAAACCTAAGAAACCTAATCTCACACCAAACGGGAGTACAAATAGACAAACCCAAGTCACACAAAACTCTGTGACAAGGACATACAGCCAAGTAGCAGCAACAGCTACTATACCTGATATTAATATCAGTAGTTAAAATACTATGGCACAAACACTACAATTAATTTTGGAGAAATTGAACAAATTTGATGAGCGATTAACTAAACTAGAAAGTAGCAATAACGGAGCTTCCAATATGCCTCAAAATGGTCAGTAATCTTAGAACTCTAGCTTGGAATGCCAATGGTCTCTTGCAACATCAGCCAGACTTGCAAGTTATTCTAGACATAGAAAAAATTGGTGTCTGTCTTGTGTCAGAAACGCATTTCACTAACCAGTCTCACATTAAATTTAAGGGTTATAAAGTGTATCATACAACTCACCCTAGCAATACGGCACATGGGGGAAATGCTGTAATAATTAAAGAAAATATATCACACTATGAGAAGATGGGATATAAAACCATAGAAATTCAAGCTATATTAGTAAGTGTAAAAACCAAAACATATACACTAGTCATAAGTGCTGTCTATATACCACCAAGGCACTTACTAAAGAAAAGTCAATATCTTAATTTTCGCTGAAAATTAGGAAACCGTTTTATAATTGGAGGTGACTTTAATGCAAAAAATACCTACTGGGGATCTAGACTGAAGAATTCTAAAGGAAAAGAACTTTTGCAAGCTATTAGTGAATATCAATGTGAGCAATATCAACTGGTAAGCCCACATACTATCCAACAGATCCAGGAAAAATTCCAGATCTAATTGATTTTTTTATAGTAAAAAATATATCTTTAAGTTTTGTAGATATAGAAGAAAGTTTTGATTTACACTCAGATCATTCACCTATTATTCTAACTCTTAGTAAAAACATAATAAAGAAAGAAGCAAATATCTCACTAGTTAATAAACTGACTGACTAGATTAGTTTTAAACAAAGTCTGTCAGAAAAAATAAACCTATCAGTACCATTGCAAACGCCAGAACAAATCGATAAATAAGTTGAATATTTTGTTACAAATATTCAACAAGCAGCTTGGGAAAACAGTGCAAAACCAAAGAGAATTTTTAAGGGAAAAACTATCCAAAGGAAATTAGAGACCTTATATTGGAAAAAAGGAAACTAAGAAGAAAGTGGCAGCAAAGCCGTGATCCTTGAGACAAAACAAATCTCAACAACATGACGCAGCGCATTAGGCGAGAAATTCTAGTAATAAAAAATGAATCTATTAACCATTTTCTTAATGAACTTACAGATGATAAAAATACCGACTATTCCCTTTGGAAAGCAACCAAAGATTTTAAAAGGCCAATTATCCAAATTCCACCCATACGAAAATCTAACAACCAGTGGGCAAGGAGTAACAAAGAAAAAGCAGATATTTTTACAAGTCATTTAGAAAAAACATTTCAGCCCCACGAGACACCGGATGAAAACTTTCAATTAAATGAACCCCATCAAATAGAAGACCATATTAAGCTTACATCACCAAAAGAAATATTAACAGAAATCAAAAATATTAATTCGAAAAAAGCCCCAGGGTATGATCTTATTAACGTCATAAAACAACTCCCCAGAAAAGCTATCGTAAAACTATGCAACCTAATTAATGCGTCCTTTAGGCTTAGGTATGTACCTAAACTGTGGAAACTTGCAGAAGTTATCATGATCCCAAAACCGGGAAAACCACTCCATGACGTGTCATCTTACAGGCCAATATCTTTGCTGCCAATTATATCCAAGCTCTATGAGAAATTATTGCTTAAAAGAATAAAACCCATCATAGAAAGACAAGAAATTATTTCATCTCATCAATTTGGTTTTCGAGACAAGCATTCCACGATAGATCAAGTACATAGAATTTAATATAATAGAAAAAGCACTAGAAGAGAGAAAAGTTTGTTCTGCAGTTTTTCTAGATGTAGCACAAGCATTTGACAAAGTGGGGCATGAAGGCCTTACTTTTAAACTAAAACGGTTTCTGCCAAAATAATATTCGGATATTTTGGAATCTTACATATCTGATAGACATTTTAGAGTAAAACAGGAAGACTCATACTCAAATTTAAGAGAAATTCAAGCAGGCGTGCCCCAGGGTAGGGTACTAGGCCCTTATCTATACTTATTATTCACCTGCGATATCCCAAAACCAGAAAATTGTCACTTAGCAACATTTGCAGATGATACTGGTTTATTGACGGTAGAAAAATCTATTGAAAAATGCATAGAAAAACTTCAGGATGCAGTCACCGAAGTTCACAGTTGGACCACAAAATGGCGAATAAAATTAAATAATAACAATTAACAACCTTCCCGTACCATATTCAAATCAGGCAAAATATCTCGGTATAACACTTGATGCCAAATTGCGCTGGAAAGCACATGTTAAGAAAAAAAAAGAACTTGAGATAAGGTATAGAAAAATTAACTGGCTAATTGGAAGGAAGTCCAATTTAACAATTCATAATAAGTTACTGCTTTATAGACAAATACTGAAACCAGTATGGACATATGGTATTTAACTATGGGGTTGTGCTAAAGAGAGTAACATTCTAGTTTTACAGAGATTTCAAAATAAAGTATTAAGAAACATTGTGAATGCACCTTGGTACGTTCGAAATAGTGACCTTCATCGAGATCTAAAAATCGAAACTATAGCAGAGACTATAAAAAAGTACGCAAAAAGCCATGAAGATAGACTTCATCGGCATGTGAATGTGGAAGCAATTCAGCTTCTAGACAATACTATGCTAGTTCAAAGACTAAAAAGAGTGAAGCCGTTTGAGCTAGTAAACAAGTGAATTATATAAAACAAAATAATGCTACAAACACAACACAATTGTGAGTTACAGACTAAACAAAGCGGGGAGAACTGTTGAGTGAACCCTAAGTTTAAATCTGACTTTTCTAGTAAATTAAGTTAAAACAAAATTGCTAATTAGTCTTACTGACTAGATTGTAATACAATAAACACAGTGTGTTTGACAAATAAAAAAATTATATCGTATGTTTGTTTTTATAATGGCTGGATAAAGTTTTTCTTTTTCACTTCGACACTTGGCATGTATATGGTTTCTAAGCGAGCCAAAAATTTCAAAATTCCCAACTTTTAGAAAATAAGTCATCGAAAAACAAAAAAAAATATCAAAAATGAAATATCCCAAGTAAACTCTTGTGTTTTTAGACGAAATTGTGAAAAAGCGACTAACCGCGTGTTAATGTAAATATTAATTTTACGAAAGCCCTTCTATCTGAACCCAAAATTTAACGAAAAAAGGTCTCAAACTGATCCAAAAATTCCCAACTTTTGGAAAAAAAAATCATCGAAAAACCCAAAAAAAAAATTTCACCAAAAATGACATAGCACAGTAAACTCTTGTGTTTTTTAGATGAAATCGACATCAAGCAAGTAACCGTAGGTAAAAAATAGTTTAGAAATGCGAGTGTAGTTAAGATTATAAAAAAAGGGTAATAAATGATTTTTTCCGATGAAATCACTAAAAAGCGACTAACGGGTGGATTATTTGATAATTAAAAAAAATACTCTGCCAATATATGGGCCCCTAAGCTCACACTAGGTACTATAGTTATAGTGTACGTGTGAGCTAATATAACTAAAAACTAAAATATATTTTATTCAACTCCAGACTAAATTACCTTTTGTTTGATACCACACAAGCCATGTTTTGACTTAAACTCAAATTTTTTGAAATCTACCCCCACCCTTAAAAAAAAACAAAAATCTAAAATGTATTTTGTTAAACTCCGGACTCAATTACCTTTCGTTTGATATCACACACGCCATATTTTCACTTAAACTCTAATTTTTAAAATATACCCCCACCCTTTTTTTTAAATAAATTAAAATGTATTTTGTTTAACTGCAGACTCAATTACCTTTCGTTTGATATCACACACGCCATATTTTCACATAAACTCTAATTTTTGAAATCTAACCCCACCCTTTTATTTGGTTCCTGTTCGGTGGATTTTGTTTATTTTTAAATGGGACCATCTCGACCCAAGATCCAGCCTAGGTACCAAATTTCATTAAAATCGGCCAAGCGGTTTTTGAGTTATGCGCGTTGGTCGTTACAGACATACAGACAGACAGACAGACAGACAGACAGACAGACAGACAGACAGACAGACAGACAGACATACAGACAGACCGACAGACAGACAGACAGACGGCGCAACAAAAAAGTTTCAAAATCATCTGAAACGCAAAGATATATAAAAAATTTTGAAATCGGAGCAACTTTTTTTTTCTCGAAAAAATTAGGATCACCATAGCTCACACTACTATAGTATAGTATATGTGTAAGCTAATATGAAAAAAAAATGGTAAAATTCAAAAAAGTTGCTGAAGAGTCATTAAGTTTTAATGACCTCAATATACTAGATAACAACAGATTAGACTATGTCCTGGAACTTGATGTACACTATCCCAGAGAATTGCATGACAAACATGCTGATTTTCCCTTTTTGGCTGAGAACATAATAACACCTAGATCAAAATCCAAAATTCCCAAACTAATTCCAAATCTATATGATAAAAACAAATACATCATACATTACAGGAATTTAAAACAGGCGGTTCAAAATGGTCTAAAGATTACCAAAATTTACAGATTAATCGAGTTTCAATAATCAGAGTGGTTGAAACAATACATCAATGCAAATACCGACTTACGACGACTTCGGTTTGTAGGGTTTTCATAAAATCACTCACACTATTCGACGACTCATAAAATCAGTTAAATTTACGAAAATCGAGCGAACCAAAGCAAACATTTTATGAAAAAATCGAGCGAACCGAAGCCATTGCACTCGACCCCTAAAATTAGTCAACTTTTCAAGAACCCCTAAAATCAATCAATGTTATGAAAATACTACGAACCGAACCAAAGATTTAACGAAGAAATCGAGCTAACCGAAGCCATCGCACTATTTGAGGACCCTAACGACTCTGCCCTCCCAACTAATAACTAAGAACTGGACTTCATGCTTTGCTAGAAGAATTTACTCCAATTATTAAACTGGAGAATAGTGTTGATAAAAAATGGATCTGTCTTAAACCAAAAAAGTTGATCAAAATTTTAAGAGATATTTACGAAAACTACTTTTTTAATATAGGTCCACACCCACAATCCGAATGGATATTTAATAAATTTTCCATATTATGCCTGATATTTTAAGAGAAGTGAAAGTTTGTAAGAAATAATAAAGATATTATGTTGTTTCAAAACGATTTGGAAGAATTTTTATATTTGGAATCTTTTTTGCACAACAAAATCCAAACACTTCAAATGTTTTATTTGTTTTAAACAGTGTAACAAAGTTAGTTGATTGTAGAAATATGTATTATAAAAGAGCTTTTATTTATTAACTCGCAAAAGTTGTAGCTGATAATTTGTATATTCTTAGAATTCTCCGTTTTTAAATAACTGTCCCAAGTTGTTACAAGTTTTGTCTACATTTTCCATTATTTTTCTAAATACAGCATTGTTGAATTATTTGCATTGATCGCATTCAAAACTTGGCTTTTACTTTTAACTCGTAAGTCGGTATTTACATTGATGTATTGGTTGGTGGTTCAACCACTCTGATTATTGAAACTCGATTAATCTGTAAATTTTGGTAATCTTTAGACCATTTTGAACCGCCTGTTTTAAATTCCTGTAATGTATGATGTATTTGTTTTTATCATATAGATTTGGAATTAGTTTGGGAATTTTGGATTTTGATCTAGGTGTTATTATGTTCTCAGCTAAAAAGGGAAAATCAGCATGTTTGTCATGCAATTCTCTGGGATAGTGTACATTAAGTTCCAGGACATAGTCTAATCTGTTGTTATCTAGTATATTGAGGTCATTAAAACTTAATGACTCTTCAGCAACTTTTTTGAATTTTACAATTTTTTGTCATATTTTTTTTAATTATCAAATAATCCACCCGTTAGTCGCTTTTTAGTGATTTCATCGGAAAAAATCATTTATTACCCCTTTTTTATAATCTTAACTACACTCGCATTTCTAAACTATTTTTTACCTACGGTAAGTTGCTTGATGTCGATTTCATCTAAAAAACACAAGAGTTTACTGTGCTATGTCATTTTTGGTGAAATTTTTTTTTTGGGTTTTTCGATGATTTTTTTTTCAAAAGTTGGGAATTTTTGGATCAGTTTGAGACCTTTTTTCGTTAAATTTTGGGTTCAGATAGAAGGGCTTTCGTAAAATTAATATTTACACTAACACGCGGTTAGTCGCTTTTTCACAATTTCGTCTAAAAACACAAGAGTTTACTTGGGATATTTCATTTTTGATAATTTTTTTTTGTTTTTCGATGACTTATTTTCTACAAGTTGGGAATTTTGAAATTTTTGGCTCGCTTAGAAACCTTTTTCGTTCAATTTTGGCTTCGGTTCGCTTGATTTTCGTAAAATTAATTGATTAACGGTCCTCGCATAGCGCAAGTTTTGCGTTTTTCGATAAAAAAAAATTTCAAAAGTTGGGAATTTTGAAATTTTGGTTCGGTTAGAGACCTTTTTCGGTCAATGTTGGCTTTCGTTCGAATCGATTATCGTAAAATGAATTGATTTTAGGGTCCTCGAATAGCGAAATTTTAGGTTTTTCGAAGATTTTTTTTCAAAAGATGGGAATTCTGAAATTTTTGCATCGCTTAGAGACCTTCTTCATTAAATTTTGACTTTGATTTGCTCTATTTTCGTAAAATTAATTCATAGAATAGCTCGTGTTTTGGGTTTTTCGAAGATGTTTTTTTTTAAAGTTGGGAATTTTGAAATTTTTTTTGGTTTGGTTAGAGACCTATTTTCGTAAAATTTTTGGCTACATTCGCTCGATTTTCATAAAATTAATTGATTTTAGGTTTTTCAAATAGCCTGAATTTTGGGTTTTTTCGAGATTTTATTTTCAAAAGCTGGGAATTTTGAAAGTTTTTTGGTTCGGTTAGAGACCTTTTTAATTTACTTTTAGCTTCGGTTCGCTCGATTTTTGTAAAATTAATTGATTTTACGGTCCTCGAATAGCGTGAATTTTGGGTTTTTTCGAGATTTTATTTTTAAAAGTTGGGAATTTTTCAATTTTTGGATCGTTTAGAGACCTTTTCCGTTCAATTTTGGCTTCGATTCGCTCGATTTTCGTTAAAATTAATTGATTTTAGGGTCCTTGAATAGCGTGAATTTTGGGTTTTTTCGAGATTTTATTTTCAAAAGTTGGGAATTTTTCAATTTTTGGATCGCTTAGAGACCTTTTTTGTTCAATTTTCGTTTTGCTCGATTTTCGTAAAATTAATTGATTTTAGAGTCCTCCAATAGCTTAAATTTTGTGTTTTTCAATGATTTTTTTTCTTCATAAGTTGGTAATTTTGAAATTTTTGGTTCGCTTAGAGACATTTTTTGTTCAATTTTTGTTTACGTTTGTTCGATTTTCGCAAAATTAGTGGATTTTTGAGTCCTCGAATAGCGAAATGTTGGGTTTTTTGATGTTTTTTTTTCAAAAGATGGGAATTTTGAGATTTTTTTGTTTGCTTAGAGACCTTTTTCGTTCAATTTTTGCTTATGTTCGCTCGATTTTTCGTAAAATTAGTGGATTTTTGGGTCCTCGAATAGCGAAATTTTGGGTTTTTCGATGATTTTTTTTTCAAAAGAAGGGAATTTTGAAATTTTTTTGATTCGGTTAGAGACCTTTTTTATTAAATTTTTGCTTAGATTCGCTCGATTTTCGTAAAATTCATTGATTTTTCGGTCTTCCAATAGCGAAATTTTGGGTTTTTCGATGATTTTTTTTTTTCAAAAGATGGGATTTTTGAAATTTTTTGGTTCAGTTAGAGACCTTTTTCATTAATTTTTTTCCTTCGGTTCGCTCGATTTTCGTAAAATTGACTGATTTTAGAGGTCGTCGAATAGCGCGACAGCTTCAGTTTGCTTGATTTTTTCATTCAATTTTTGCTTACGTTCGCTCGATTTTCGTAAAGATAACTGATTTTAGAGGTCGATTGCTTCGGTTCACTCGATTTTTTGTTCAATTTCTGCTACGGTTCGCTGGTTTTTCATAAAATTGACTGATTTTAGAGGTCGTCGAATAGCGCGACAGCTTCGGTTTGCTCGATTTTTACATTCAATTTTTGCTACGGTTCGCTCGTTTTTAGTAAAATTGACTGATTTTAGAGGTCGATTGCTGCGGTTCACTCGATTTTTTCATTCAATTTTTGCCACGATTCGCTCGTTTTTAGTAAATTTGACTGATTTTAGGGGTCGTCGAATAGCGCGACAGCTTCGGTTCACTCGATTTTTTCATTCAATTGAAACCGTAGCAAAAATTGAATGAAAAAATCGAGCAAACCGAAGCTGTCGCGCTATTCGACGACCTCTAAAATCAGTCAATTTTACGAAAAACGAGCGAACCGTAGCAAAAACTGAACAAAAAATCGAGTGAACCGAAGCTGTCGCGCTATTCGACGACCTCTAAAATCAGTCAATTTTACGAAAATCGAGCGAACCGAAGGAAAAAATTTGATGAAAAAGGTCTCTAACTGAACCAAAAAATTTCAAAAATCCCATCTTTTGAAAAAAAAATCATCGAAAAACCCAAAATTTCGCTATTGGAAGACCCAAAAATCAATGAATTTTACGAAAATCGAGCGAATGTAAGCAAAAATTTAATAAAAAAGGTCTTTAACCGAACCAAAAAAATTTCAAAATTCCCTTCTTTTGAAAAAAAAAATCATCGAAAAACCCAAAATTTCGCTATTCGAGGACCCAAAAATCCACTAATTTTACGAAAAATCGAGCGAACATAAGCAAAAATTGAATCAAAAAGGTCTCTAAGCAAACAAAAAAATCTCAAAATTCCCATCTTTTGAAAAAAAAATCATCAAAAAACCCAACATTTCGCTATTCGGGGACTCAAAAATCCACTAATTTTGCGAAAATCGAGCGAACGTAGGCAAAAATTGAACAAAAAATGTCTCTAAGCGAACCAAAAATTTCAAAATTACCAACTTTTGAAGAAAAAAATCATTGAAAAACCCAAAATTTAAGCTATTCAAGGATCCTGAAATCAATTAATTTTAACGAAAATCGAGCGAATCGAAGCCAAAATTGAACGGAAAAGGTCTCTAAACGATCCAAAAATTGAAAAATTCCCAACTTTTGAAAATAAAATCTCGAAAAAACCCAAAATTCACGCTATTCGAGGACCGTAAAATCAATTAATTTTACAAAAATCGAGCGAACCGAAGCTAAAAGTAAATTAGAAAGGTCTCTAACCGAACCAAAAAACTTTCAAAATTCCCAGCTTTTGAAAATAAAATCTCGAAGAAACCCAAAATTCAGGCTATTCGAGGAACCTAAAATCAATTAATTTTATGAAAATCGAGCGAATGTAACCAAAAATTTTACGCAAAAAGGTCTCTAACCAAACCAAAAAAAATTTCAAAATTCCCAACTTTAAAAAAAAATCTTCGAAAAACCCAAAACACGAGCTATTCTATGAATTAATTTTACGAAAACAGAGCAAATCAAAGTCAAAATTTAATGAAAAAGGTCTCTAAGCGATGCAAAAATTTCAGAATTCCCATCTTTTGAAAAAAAATCTTCGAAAAACCTAAAATTTTGCTATTCGAGGACCCTAAAATCAATTAATTTTACGATAATCGATTCGAACGAAAGCCAACATTGAACGAAAAAGGTCTCTAACCGAACCAAAAATTTCAAAATTCCCAACTTTTGAATTTTTTTTTTATCGAAAAACGCAAACCTTGCGATATGCGAGGACCGTTAATCAATTAATTTTACGAAAATCAAGCGAACCGAAGCCAAAATTGAACGAAAAAGGTTTCTAAGCGAGCCAAAAATTTCAAAATTCCCAACTTTTAGAAAATAAGTGATCGAAAAACAAACAAAAAATATCAAAAATGAAATATCCCAAGTAAGCTCTTGTGTTTTTAGACGAAATTGTGAAAAAGCGACTAACCGCGTGTTAGTGTAAATATTAATTTTACGAAAGCCCTTCTATCTGAACCCAAAATTTAACGAAAAAAGGTCTCAAACTGATCCAAAAATTCCCAACTTTTGGAAAAAAAATCATCGAAAAACCCAAAAAAGAATTCACCAAAAATGACATAGCACAGTAAACTCTTGTGTTTTTTTAGATGAAATCGACATCAAGCAACTAACCGTAGGTAAAAAATAGTTTAGAAATGCGAGTGTAGTTAAGATTATAAAAAAAGGGTAATAAATGATTTTTTCCGATGAAATCACTAAAAAGCGACTAACGGGTGGATTATTTGATAATTAAAAAAAATATGACAAAAAATGGTAAAATTCAAAAAAGTTGCTGAAAAGTCATTAAGTTTTAATGACCTCAATATACTAGATAACAACAGATTAGACTTTGTCCTGGAACTTGATGTACACTATCCCAGAGAATTGCATGACAAATATGCTGATTTTCCCTTTTTAGCTGAGAACATAATAACACCTAGATCAAAATCCAAAATTACCAAACTAATTCCAAATCTATATGATAAAAACAAATACATCATACATTACAGGAATTTAAAACAGGCGGTTCAAAATGGTCTAAAGATTACCAAAATTTACAGATTAATCGAGTTTCAATAATCAGAGTGGTTGAAACAATACATCAATGCAAATACCGACTTACGACGACTTCGGTTTGTAGGGTTTTCATAAAATCACTCACACTATTCGTTGACTCATAAAATCAGTTAAATTTACGAAAATCGAGCGAACCAAAGCAAACATTTTATTATCACTCGACCCCTAAAATTAGTCAACTTTTCAAGAACCCCTAAAATCAATCAATGTTATGAAAATCCTACGAACCGAACCAAAGATTTAACGAAGAAATCGAGCTAACCGAAGCCATCGCACTATTTGAGGACCCTAACGACTCTGCCCTCCCAACTAATAACTAAGAACTGGACTTCATGCTTTGCTAGAAGAATTTACTCCAATTATTAAACTGGAGAATAGTGTTGATAAAAAATGGATCTGTCTTAAACCAAAAAAGTTGCCTGAGTTGATCAAAATTTTAAGAGATATTTACGAAAACTACTTTTTTAATATAGGTCCACACCCACAATCCGAATGGATATTTAATAAATTTTCCATATTTTGCCTGATATTTTAAGAGAAGTGAAAGTTTGTAAGAAATAATAAAGATATTATGTTGTTTCAAAACGATTTGGAAGAATTTTTATATTTGTAATCTTTTTTGCACAACAAAATCCAAACACTTCAAATGTTTTATTTGTTTTAAACAGTGTAACAAAGTTAGTTGATTGTAGAAATATGTATTATAAAAGAGCTTTTATTTATTAACTCGCAAAAGTTGTAGCTGATAATTTGTATATTCTTAGAAGAAGAAGGGATCTTGCACCTTCCGTTTTTAAATAACTGTCCCAAGTTGTTACAAGTTTTGTCTACATTTTCCATTATTTTTGTAAATACAGCATTGTTGAATTATTTGCATTGATCGCATTCAAAACTTGGCTTTTACTTTTAACTCGTAAGTCGGTATTTGCATTGATGTATTGTTTCAACCACTCTGATTATTGAAACTCGATTAATCTGTAAATTTTGGTAATCTTTAGACCATTTTGAACCGCCTGTTTTAAATTCCTGTAATGTATGATGTATTTGTTTTTATCATATAGATTTGGAATTAGTTTGGGAATTTTGGATTTTGATCTAGGTGTTATTATGTTCTCAGCTAAAAAGGGAAAATCAGCATGTTTGTCATGCAATTCTCTGGGATAGTGTACATCAAGTTCCAGGACATAGTCTAATCTGTTGTTATCTAGTATATTGAGGTCATTAAAACTTAATGACTCTTCAGCATCTTTTTTGAATTTGACCATTTTTTGTCATATTTTTTTTAATTATC
Organism: Aspidapion aeneum; assembly: GCA_963576565.1. Taxonomy (NCBI): domain Eukaryota; kingdom Metazoa; phylum Arthropoda; class Insecta; order Coleoptera; family Brentidae; genus Aspidapion; species Aspidapion aeneum. The sequence continues at coordinate 96,387,220 of OY755040.1, forward strand.
AAATAATCCACCCGTTAGTCGCTTTTTAGTGATTTCATCGGAAAAAATCATTTATTGCCCTTTTTTATAATCTTAACTACACTCGCATTTCTAAACAATTTTCTACCTACGGTTAGTTGCTTGATGTCGATTTCATCTAAAAAACACAAGAGTTTAATGTGCTATGTCATTTTTGGTGAATTTTTTTTTTGGGTTTTTCGATGATTTTTTTTCCAAAAGTTGGGAATTTTTGGATCAGTTTGAGACCTTTTTTTGTTAAATTTTGGGTTCAGATAGAAGGGCTTTTGTAAAATTAATATTTACACTAACACGCGGTTAGTCGCTTTTTCACAATTTCGTCTAAAAACACAAGAGTTTACTTGGGATATTACATTTTTGATATTTTTTTTTTGTTTTTCGATGACTTATTTTCTACAAGTTGGGAATTTTGAAATTTTTGGCTCGCTTAGAAACCTTTTTCGTTCAATTTTGGCTTCGGTTCGCTTGATTTTCGTAAAATTAATTGATTAACGGTCCTCGCATAGCGCAAGTTTTGCGTTTTTCGATAAAAAAAAAATCAAAAGTTGGGAATTGTGAAATTTTTCAAAAGATGGGAATTCTGAAATTTTTGGATCGCTTAGGGACCTTTTTCATTAAATTTTGACTTTGATTTGCTCTATTTTCGTAAAATTAATTCATAGAATAGCTCGTGTTTTGGGTTTTTCGAAGATTTTTTTTTTAAAGTTGGGAATTTTGAAATTTTTTTTGGTTTGGTTAGAGACCTTTTTTCGTAAAATTTTTGGTTACATTCGCTCGATTTTCATAAAATTAATTGATTTTAGGTTCCTCGAATAGCCTGAATTTTGGGTTTTTTCGAGATTTTATTTTCAAAAGCTGGGAATTTTGAAAGTTTTTTGGTTCGGTTAGAGACCTTTTTAATTTACTTTTAGCTTCGGTTCGCTCGATTTTTGTAAGATTAATTGATTTTACGGTCCTCGAATAGCGTGAATTTTGGGTTTTTTCGAGATTTTATTTTCAAAAGTTGGGAATTTTTCAATTTTTGGATCGTTTAGAGACCTTTTCCGTTTAATTTTGGCTTCGATTCGCTCGATTTTCGTTAAAATTAATTGATTTTAGAGTCCTTGAATAGCGTGAATTTTGGGTTTTTTCGAGATTTTATTTTCAAAAGTTGGGAATTTTTCAATTTTTGGATCGCTTAGAGACCTTTTTGTTCAATTTTCGATTTGCTCGATTTTCGTAAAATTAATTGATTTTAGAGTCCTCCAATAGCTTAAATTTTGGGTTTTTCAATGATTTTTTTTCTTCAAAAGTTGGTAATTTTGAAATTTTTGGTTCGCTTAGAGACATTTTTTGTTCAATATTTGCTTATGTTCGCTCGATTTTTCGTAAAATTAGTGGATTTTTGACGAGTCGTTAAATACCGAGATGAATTCCATCAAAGGAGCATGCGCCAAAATTAACGTCAAAATGTCTAATTTAAATTATTGGCGCGAAACCGGGATTGGCGCGAGATCGAAGAGCTTAACGTATAATAAAAAATTCAAGGTATAAAATAATGGTCAATTCTAATTTTTAGGTATGATTTTATGTAGGTACCGGGTGGTTTTTTATAACCGGAGCACTCAGCAACTTTATCATTGAAAATAAAGGGCTATAATAAATTGTAGATTTTTTTTGGTTAATTATGATGATGATGAACTTTAAAAGCCAACATAATTTTTTTCTATCCGTCACCATGTACAGGGTGTCCCAAATTCGATGTTTTTGGGGAGTTTCGGTTATTTCTAGAGGAACTAAAAAAACCTCATCAACCTTTGCGACACTCAAATTTCAAAAGAACCTTAAAGGTGAAAATCGCATTTTGATATAGCAAGCCGTTTTTAAACTACGGGGTGTTTTTAAAAAGTCTGCATTTTGGGAAGGGGTCTTTATCTTGTTTATTTATTAATATTTTTATTTCTGTGAAATAGACACTTTTTTAAGAGGAATTCAACTGTTAAATTAAATTTCATTTGTCACGTTTAGTTTTTGAGATATCACATAAAATTAATTTTTCTTTATGGGATTAGTGGGATTTCTTTATATTTTTGTTTTTTTTTTTTATTTTTACCACATATTTTAGTTTGCTTAATATTAAAAAATATTAAAGAGGTGATTAAAATATAAAAATAAAGAAAACAATAAAAAAAATTAAAAATTAAAATATTGAGTGTGATACATCATTTTAAAGGAAATTTTAGAGAGAGTTTTAGAGTTATTCTGTAAGAAAAATAGCAACTTTATGCAATATTTTAAAAACCAAAAGAGATAAATAAAAACCGTTGACATCTGTCAATTCTTCAAGAAAGGATCTATAAGAAAGCTATTTACACAAAAGCAAAATGCAGACAAAAACACTCCGTAGCTTAAAAACGGCTTGCTATATCTAAATGTAGTTTTCACCTTTAGGCTTCTCTTAAAATTTGAGCGTCGCAAAGGGGGCTCAGTTTTTTTCTTTCTCCCCTAGAAATACCCGACACCACAAAAAAAACAACGAATTTGGGACACCCTGTACAGGGTGTAACAATAAAGTCGATTTCTTGAGAGGGAACACCCTGTATATTTTTGCATTTTAAGATTCGTCTTTTCTTTTTGATTTCAAACATATACAATATCTATGTGCTGCGAATAATATTTTTTGAGGTATATGCAGTATTTCTTCTATATGCATTTCACGTTTATTTTGTTTTGCCATGGGAGTATTGACAAATTTAAATGCGCTAAATCTTTAAAAAAACGTTTATCGTAGCATAGACATACAGTAGAACCCCGATGACAGTGTTTATTCAAAATAAATTGGCCACTAAATAATTTGTCACACAACTTGCACGTCACCGGCATTTTCACAGAACAAAAACGACGAATTTTCATCAAAAAGAACTGGGAATTATTAAAGTGTTGCTGTATAAAACCATACTGAAATATCTCTCAGTTGATTGGTTGGCAGAAGTGACAGATCAACGCTTGCGCACGTCTTGGAATTCATCTCGGTATTTAACGACTCGTAATTTTGGGTCCTCGAATAGCGAAATTTTGGGTTTTTCGATGATTTTTTTTCAAAAGAAGGGAATTTTGAAATTTTTTGGGTTCGGTTAGAGACCTTTTTTATTAAATTTTTGCTTACATTCGCTCGATTTTCGTAAAATTCATTGATTTTTGGGTCTTCCAATAGCGAAATTTTGGGTTTTTCGATGATTTTTTTTTCAAAAGATGGGATTTTTGAAATTTTTTGGTTCAGTTAGAGACCTTTTTCATTAAATTTTTTCCTTCGGTTCGCTCGATTTTCGTAAAATTGACTGATTTTAGAGGTCGATTGCTTCGGTTCACTCGATTTTTTGTTCAATTTTTGCTACGGTTCGCTCGTTTTTCGTAAAATTGACTGATTTTAGAGGTCGTCGAATAACGCGACAGCTTCGGTTTGCTCGATTTTTTTCTTCAATGTTTGCCACGGTTCGCTCGTTTTTTGTAAATTTGACTGATTTTAGAGGTCGTCGAATAGCGCGACAGCTTCGGTTCACTCGATTTTTTCATTCAATTTTTGCTACGGTTCGCTCGTTTTTAGTAAATTTGACTGATTTTAGAGGTCGTCGAATAGCACGACAGCTTCGGTTCACTCGATTTTTTCATTCAATTTTTGCCACGGTTCGCTCGTTTTTTGTAAATTTGACTTATTTTAGGGGTCGTCGAATAAGGCCCTGCCCCCCCCCCCCCCCCCAAGTGCGCCAGAACCCCCATAAACCCTCTACTAATAAACGTTCCAGAATCAGGTCGGGTGATTTTATTAATTAATGATTCAAAGTTTTGCGCATACAGTATATTGAGAAGGTCTTGGCTTACTTCATCCCCCCCCCCAAAAAGATCAATGTTTAAGTCGCCTATGATAAAGTGTGTATCAGAAACTATATTTTTTACTGTCTCTAAATAATTGTTTAAAGCACTAACAAAGCTATTTGCATCCTGGGATGGAGGCTTGTATATGGCAGTTATTATAATTTTCTTTTGGTCATATGTTGTAATTTCAACATGAAGAGCTTTGCATCCATCCAACAACACAGTCCTAGCGGAATAACTTAATTTATTATTTACATAAAAATAACCCCATCATTTTTATTGATATTCCCTTGATTGTATAACAAATCGTAGTTTTCTAGATTAAACCGTGCTTTATCAGACACCCTGAATGTTTCTGTTAAAATAATGCAATCGAGAGGACTATGTAGTTCTGAAAGTTTAACCAAAAGTTCATTTAAATTCTTATTTATGCTTGTAATATTCTTACGAAAAATTTCAAATAAGTTTAAATGTATTATATTTTTGTTTAAATATTTTGTATAATCGGAAAATAGTTTAAATTCTTTTGTATCTATAAATTCGTAATTAAAATCTCTGATAAAATTCATTACTATCAATTTTTAATTATTTAAGACTAAATTACTAAATTTATTTATCCTAGACTAGAAATTTTTATTTTTGACTGCTGGATGAAGTAGAGCGTGACTTCTTTTTTTCCACTTGTACCAAGTTAGGTAATGCCTTGCTTCCTATTTTATTTTTGTTTGTGTTTTTGGGTGTATCGTTTTGGTTTCCTTTTTGTTGTGCAGCTTTGATTTTTTCTTCAGTAGGAACTTTAGCTTCCTTTAGCTTTAAAGGTTCGAATTCGGGTTCTTCGGTAATGTAGACTGTTGAGGTTGATGGTGCGCTATTTACTTGGCGGCTATTTTCGCACTCCATAAACAAGATATCGTCTTCACTCAAAATTTGGCCGTCGGAAGTATCTAGTTTTTTTTCTTTAATGTATGCTTTTTCGTCGGTGGTGGTTTTCAGTATGTTAAGATGTCTTCTTAGAACTTTCTGTGTCGCTCTTTGGCTTGCAGTTAGATCGTGGCAAATACTAATTCCTGTGCCTTTTAGTTTACTGCAATTTTTTAGAACCGTAGTTTTTGTAAAGGCTGAAATAAACTGTACTTTTATAGGTACGTCTGTTGAAGTTCCGAGACGATAAGCGTTGTTTAAGGATTCTTCGTTTATTGTTATTTCAAGAAGATTTTTAAGCTGTTCAAAAATGTATTTCGCTGTTAAGTTTTGAGGCTGGGAATTAAGATTAAAAATTAAAATGTTATTTCGTTTTTGTTCTCTCTCCAACTTTTCTATTTTATCTTTTAATTGTGTATTTTCTTTTTCCAGCGATTTTACTTTAATGTTTAAATTATCAATCTTCAGTGCTACGTTTTTTTCTGTGGCCAATAATTGATCAGACAACTAATTTTTCGACGATTTAATTTCCAACAAAATTTGACTCAGCATTACATTATTTTCTGTATCGCCCATTGTAGTGTACGGACTGCTTTAAATGCAATATGTATCAGCAACTGGCTTATCTTAAATAAGACTTGCGTTTTTTTGGCAAATTTTTTTCAGGTTCGGTGTGGTATTTCTACGGTGTTTCGATTCTTAAGTTGTGTTTTGACAATTTTTTTTTGCCTGTTTAACTAGTTTGTTATATAAATACTTTATATGTGTGTGCAAGATTATTTATCGTTAAGGATTTACTTACAATTTTTGTATTTTTTACGGAGCTCTTTAACAACAAACCAACACATCTAAAGTTGCACACACGTACAAGGGGATCTTTGCTGGCCTTGCCACTAGATGGCGAACACTAGTCAACATTTTAAAGGTACACTGAAGAATGTCAGGCACAAGAATTTGATTGATTTTATTTGTTTTTAAATTGGTGTGGAGTGTTCCATAATTATAGGTAAATTTAGTGGGAATAAGGACACTGTTGTTCTGGTAAATATACGTTTTAATCCATCGGTAACGTTTCGACAATGGTTTTTGTCTTCATCAGACTAAAAAGGTTACAACTCATTAGTAAGATAATACAAAATACGGCACATTAATACATCACCAATTAAAAATTATTATTCTTTTCCCAATAAATAACATTTAAAATGACCTTATTGACAATATATTATTTTTTTCCTAAATATATTTTTTTCCCTTTTAATGTATATGAAAATGATTTTTTTATTTATTTATATAAAGAATAAATTATGGTTTATTTTTTTTCCTTTTTTTTTTAATATACATATATAAAATTTTTTATACAAAGGTTCAAAAAATTTTTTTTGTCACTATAGTAACTGATGGGTGGCTCAATAAAATACGCACAAAGAGATCAATCAGCTATTCATATAAAAACAACAATAACAAATAAAACCTGTAGCAAGCCATAATACCATGTAAAAAATAACAACAATGTACACATTATAGTTAAAATTTAAAAAGGACTGTTAAAATATTTAAAATTCGTTACTCACCCTTCAGACTAGATCGTACATTGGAACAACAAAAAACAAGAATTCAAGCACATCAGGAAAACAAACGGCACAAAATTAAAAACGAAACCCGACATTAATCTGGTAATTATTTATATTTTCTTTTGTTTTGTTTATCAGACAGGTTATATTATGGGCGGCAAAATTAGTCCGCATTGTTGTCACTATTCTGGATTTTCATTGTTCCGAAATATTAAAACAAATTAAAATTCTTTAAGTTTAAAGCAAAAGGCAACCTTGAATAGAGTGGCACTAGTAGTGTACGGTACTGATTTAATTTAGAGTGGGACAAGTGTATATAGTATGATACAATTAAGACAGTGATGGAACTTATTTTCTAGTTTGGAGTTGTTGTATATTAAAATGCATTGATAACATGCGTTGTTGTCAGAACATAAAACTTTTCCTGTTGAAACCTTGGTATATAAAATTAATTTTTAAAAAAGCAAAAAATATTTTTTGGTTGAACGCTAATTTTCAACTCATTTACGTATTCATGACTACTTAGAAAGACACTTCGTATTTTGTTGTCGTGGTTTAATTGGGGAAAAGCTTTATTTTTTTCCTTTTATATTATACATATACATACATACACCCACATATACATACATACATACATATACACACATGCACATACACACATACACGTATTATATTAATATTTTTTATTAATGTTATTATTATTTTTTTTTTTTTATAATTTCTATTATTATTATTTTTTTATTTTTTATTTTATATAGTTTTGATCATTTTTATAATATTAATATTAATGTATATTAATATATATATTTTTCTATAAATATTTCATATTATTTTTTAAATATAATTTTCTTTTAAGTTTACTTTATTTTGTTTATTGTTAATTTCATTAATCGTCATTTGGGGGTTATTTTAAGCGAATTCTATTGAGTAGGGAGTTATAGACCGTACTCAATTTGTTAACATCGCTACGTAAATTAACTGCTCTATCTTTATTAATGTTTATATACAGTGTGTCCACGTAAGTTGGCGGCATATAGGAAACTTTTTTATTATTAGCTTTACGAAAAAAAGTTATTCTTCTAAAAAGTTCTGCATGGTCCAAAACCTAAAACGCAACCATCACATGTTAAATTTTTTCAGTCATATTACGAGGTTTGTCAAAAAATGTGATTTTTGCTCTAGAGTAAAGTACCTTTCTTTTTGACAATATCGACAATTGTTATAAAGAAAAGATGTTTAGAATTTAAAATAGCTTTCAAATATTCAACATTATTTATTTACATTAAAAAAATATTTTTTTCTACATTTTCTCTGCGATTACGTTGGAAATTTAAGTTAAGTGCACATTAAATAAAAAAAGATATTTTTTAAATGTAAATAAACAATGTTGAATATTTGAAAGTTATTTTTAATTCTAAACATCTTTTCTTTATAACAATTTTCGATATTGTCAAAAAGAAAGGTACTTTACTCTAGAGCAAAAATCAAATTTTTTGACAAACCTCGTAATATGACTGAAAAAATTTAACATCTGATGGTTGCATTTTAGGTTTTGGACCATGCAGAACTTTTTATGACGAATAACTTTTTTTCGTAAAGCTAATAATAAAAAAGTTTCCCATATGCCGCCAACTTACGTGGACACACTTTTAAAGGTTGTTTATTGTGCTTATTTTATGCTGAACACTGTGGTATGAATTGTAATTTAAAGTTCTGCCAGAGCTAGTCGGTTTACGGTACCAATTGGTAATCAAACTTCTATCACTCTCTCGGATAACCTTAACATCCAAAAATGCTAGATTTTTGTCAGTTTCTTTTTCAATGGTAAATTGAATTTTCGGATGAATGGAGTTAAAAATAGTGAGAATAGTCTCTATTTTGTCTTTTGATCTGATCCATGACTATATTAGCTAATACGGGTGAGCTGGGGTTTCCCATTGCACTACCATCTAATTGTTGGTACATTTTGCCTTGGAATGAAAAATAGCTCGTGTCAAAACATAAAGAAATCATTTCAAGTATCTTCTCCACTGGCAATTCAGTGTAAGCGCTAATATGTCTTTTATGCTTTTTAATTATATCTAGTACCAATGATTTCGGAATGTTGGTGAATAAGGATACCACATCAAGAGATATAAGTTCATAGTTATCAGGGAGAGTCACATTTTTAATCTTTTCTACAAATTGAAATGAGTTCTTTATATTGAATTCAAAAGTAGTGGTAAGCGGATTCAAAATTTGATGTAACCAAGTAGCTATATTATATGATGGTGAATTTAGGCAACTCACAACCGGTCTCATTTTTAATCCGTTTTTGTGGGTTTTACGTAAGCCATATAGTTTAGGAGGGACAGAATTATGATTTTTAATTTTTTTTATATATTTTCACTAATATAGTCACATTCTTTGAGATCATTGATAAAAGAGTTAATTTTTGATTGATATTTTGTAGTGGGGTCATTGTGTAACAATTTATAGACCAAGTCATCATTTAACATTTCTGTCATTGCATTATCATAATCCGAACGATTCATAATGACAGTGCTGTTACCCTTATCTGCCCTGCTTACTATAATATCAGGATTTTCTTTTAAGAATTTTTTTAGCATTTTTATACTGTTTAAAAACGTTTTTATATTTTTTATTGATAGGGTTGTTGTTGGTGTTTTTATTTAAATAATTAGATATTATATTCACTGAATCCGATCTCACGTTCTGTGCTTTGTCCTCATCCCAGTCTTGCTGTGATGATATTATATACTCTAAATCCTTGATAAATATTTGAATAGATAGATGTTGTGGGCTAACTGGTAATGAGAATTTGGGACCTAAACCTAAAATAGTCAAAATATCATTTGGTAGGTTGAGATTAGTGTAGTTAAAAATAAATTCCTTGTTTTCTGCAATTGTAAACTCTTGGCTATCGCTATTTAAATTGTTTAATTTGTTAATGTGATTGTGAAATATATTGCTTAAAAAGTACAGTTTTTTTTGGAAAAAAATTAGGTTATTTTTTACCAAAAAACTAGAAAATACATTGCTTTAAAAGTACATGCTTTTGTGTACAAAAAAGTTTAAAAAATGCATTGCTTTAAAATTATAATGTTTTTTATATTAAAGTATATACTGGCTGGCCTGATTCAGGCCGTTGTTCCAAATCAATACGAATTAAGTACAGTGAAATCCACTGCTAAAAAAAACTTTTTTTGTAATTCATGTTTGCTGGGATATCTCTAAAGATAACCCACATAGCACAATCACGTGTCTAACACGTAAAAAATGCGTGAGAAGAAATTTTTTTTGATTTCAAAAGCTGCTAGAAAAATACGTTTATTTCATATATGAAAACAAGCTTAATAGGTCATTCATTAACGTTATAAAAAATAACGTTGCTAAAAACTGCGTTGTAATAACGTCATTATCAAATTAAAACAGCAATGTTTTGACGTTATTTTCAAATGATTTTTATCAACGTCAAAATCACATTAAGTTCACGTCTTTTCTACACGAATTTTAAAACGCGACTTGCATGGCTTTTCTACCAATATTTTTGAGATTTTACAAGCAGCAGCGCCACCTATTGTCGGCATTTTCATTTTGACGAAATCTATCAGGGAGTTCTTTGGCCTCTAAACTCCAAAAACCTGTTAAGGACCTAATCCCTGATCCTTTACGATCACGACGCATCAATAACCTGATAAAGACACATTAATACTTTGTGAAAGTGTTTACTGTCAAAAAAATCTTGTTTAGCTTTAAAAAAAACATGCAACCTTTTAAATTGTCTTGAAGTGTTGTAGTCTTAAACTAGTGAACTTTTATAACTTCCTTTCGCGTCACTTTTAAGTTAATAAAATGTTATTAAAAAAACGTTACAAAAAAAGACGCGGAAAGGTACTAACTAGCTTTGAGAAGTCTTAATCTAGTGGCGTTTTAGAACATGTTGTGGAGGACTTTTCAAGTGCGAATGCGGCACATGAAAATAACGAGGGTAAAAAACACAGCACCAGAAACTTCGCCAAAAATTACATTTTTATAGCATTATTCCACCTGGCTTTTACGTTATCTTTTAGCATTTAGATTTAACAAAACAAATATTACAGGGTATGAGGTTGTTTTCTAGTAAAAAATAACTTTGTTATTTTTGATCACGTTAATTTAACCTTGATGTAATGTTTGTGCTATATCGGAAGGTAATTTAAATAACGTAAATAAAATTCTTCTATTTTGGAAACGCAGAGCAGCAAGAGTCCGTTGAGGTTTTCGTGACCTCGACACTCAGTAAAGGAAATTCGGATCCGTAGCTTCTGATAATAAAATTTAAAATTATATCATAATAAAAACATTTGACGTAAAAAAAAGCCAAGTACGCGAAAATGGTATTCCGTAAAAAGAATTGAGATAAAACCAAAGCCAAGTTCTCAAATAATACAAATTTCAAAATGAAAGGTTCTTATAAGTTTGAAAATGTTTTTTTTTTAACTTTGCTATTACAGCCAAACTTCTTTATGTGCAATTTAGCCTAAGAGTCATTTGCAGCCATAATAGCCAGGTTTAGAAAAACATTACAAACTAATAAGAACCTTTCATTTTAAAATTCGTATTGTAGAACTTGGCTTTACTTTTATCTCAATTCTTTTTACAGAGTACCATTTTCGCGTACTTGGCTTTTTTTACATGAAATGTCTTTGTTATGATTTCACTTCTTTTTTAAAGGAATTGGATAATATTTAATTTTTAAAGTAGTAAAATATGCGGAATATTGTTCAAAACTTTTGCAATGCCTTATTTAAAATTTTGAGGTTAATTTTTCTCCATGGCTTTATTATAGTTCCTATCAGCCTTCCAAAGCTCAGCTCTCTTACGTTTCTGGAAGTAAACAATGCTAATTTTACATAATTTTACATGTATAGGGGAGGAAAGTAAATTAAAATTTTGGTGTTTTTAAATTTTTTCCTATAGCTTTATTTTAGTTCCTATCAGTCTTCTAAAGCTCAGCTCTCTAGCGTTTCTCGAGGTGGGCAATGTTAATTTTGCATAACTTTCTCATGTAACAAGCCGAGTATATTCATATATCCTGTATATACTCCCGATAGTCAGAGAAGAATATTTTCTTTGCATATTCTATGCAGATACATGGAATGTACGAAAATGTTATTGATATGTGAAGTTTTTTCTAAATATAGCATTTATGTACCAGGTACAGTGAAACCTCTCCTTGCGGATACCTCTATTAAGCGGACACTCCCTTTAAGCGGACAATTTTTTTGGAACCAAGCTTTTCCACATAAAATTCACTTCTATAACCGGACACTCTAATAACCGGACGCGGACAATTTTTTTTGGTTAAAAATTTCTGAAACCTCCCTTAACCGGACGCGAACCTCTAAGATAACGGGACGGAGCGCTGCACGACATGGGCCTAAATATTATGTAGTATGTTGGCGACAACGCACTCTGCAGCCGGGGAATTACCTCTTTCGGTTTTAATGCGAAGACTAAATACTTCTGTCGTATTTACAGCATACTTTATTCGACGGGGGCGGGACTGCTGTATTTTATTTCTATTGTTCAATTGGGTGGTAATAGATCTCTTTGAAATGGTGCCTAGTAAAAAACTTCTTAGTTTACGTGAAAAAATGGAGGTTGTTATCGTTTCGGAGAAGGAGAATCTTTCAACACGAAAGATCGCTGAAAAATTTAATATCGGAAAAACACAAGCAGCGGAAATTTTTAATAAATATATATTAAAATTTCGCAGTTCCCTCTCATAAGCGGACACCTCTAATAACCGGACAAAATCGACGGAACCGTGAGTGTCCGCTTATGAGAGGTTTCACTGTATATCCTTTTACTATATTCTAAAATGAATATTATATTATATACTTTTACTTTATATTTGATATATTCTTTTGGTATATTCTGAAAAGAATATTCCAGAATATAGTTTTAGTTTATACCTGTAATATTATTTTGGTATAATCTAAAAAGAACATTCTAGAATATGATTTTAGTTTGTTTCCGATATGTCCTTCTAGATTAGGTCGGATATATTATTTTAGTATATTCCAAAAATAATATTTATTTATTTATTTACGGGTCAAGCCCATTTAAAAATTTTACAATAGTGCACTTAAGAAAAACAACAAGTTAATACATATAAACTAAGCAAAATCAAATAATTAGATAAAGAATAAAATTAAATTAAATTTTGACCATGTAACATTAAAAGATTAAAAAAAAAACACTTTTATTTTTTAAGGCTTAATTACTTAAATTAGGTAATTAAAGAGAAAGGCCAGAGAGAGCTCTTACAAATGGTTCATAGGGCTCAAAGAAATCAATGTCACCCAACTCATTACAGAGCCTAAGGGTACGAGGAATAAAAGAGTGAGATGCATAGTTGGTTCTATGAAACTGTTGATGAAAAGTATAACTTCTGCGAGTGTTGCGGGATGGTACATGTAGAACTGTTTTTGAGGTTAAGTAGGGGCAGTCAATTGTAGAGTTTATAATTCTGTGGATCAGTTTAAGGTCTCTCTGTTTCCTTCTAGAGGAAAGGGTTGACAAATGAAGTGTCTCACAAAGTTGTTTCTAATGGAAATCTTCATTGTTAAAAAATGTATAGCTAATATACCTGCAGAACTTACGCTGAAAGTTTTCCAGGCGATGGATATGACTGGTATAGTTTGGACTCCACACTGATGCAGCATATTCGAGATGTGTGAGAACATATGAGAACTACCGAGTCTTGATGGAGTCAATGTTGACAAATTCCCTTGTATTACGTTTTACAAACCCAAGTGCTGATTATTGAGTCAATGTGTGGTGCAAAATCAAGATTCCCTCTCATCAAAACCTGATCCCTGATCTGGCCCACACAGTCCAGTGGATTGCCACTGATCTGATAAATACAGTTGTTGAAGGCTCTAGTTTTATAAAATTTTATTAGTTTACATTTAGATACATTGAGGTCCATACCATTAGTTTGACACCACTGGATTAGTCTGTCAAGGTCATCTTGCAGTGCAAGGCAATCATCAGGGGTTACAATTTTTAGGAATAATTTTATGTCATCAGCAAAAAGAAGAAATAAAGAGTGAAGGAAGCAAGAATTGATGTCGTTGATGAACAGGTTAAAGAGCAGTGGACCCAAATGCGAGCCTTGAGGCATACCCGATGAAACTAGAATTTGAGAAGAAGTAAAGTTATTAATATGAACTGGCTGTATCCTTTCCATAAGATAGCTTTTTACCCAGCAAAGAAGAGAGCCTGAGGTGCCAAGTCAATCTAGTTTTTTAACTAAGACTTCATGATTGACCCTGTCAAATGCCTTGGAGAAGTCGGTGTAAATAGTGTGCACCTCCCCACCCTCCTCCAAGGCATTTGGCAAAAAGTCAGCGTACGTGACAAGATTGATTTCTGTTGATGACATCTTTTTAAAGCCAAATTGCTCCGGGATAATTTCCACACCCAGAGTTGATACCAGGATTTTTGTGACAATATTTTCAAAGATTTTGGGGATTGTACTAATAATGCAAATTGGACGGTAATTTGTCACATCTGATGAGACTCCAGACTTATGAATTGGTACCACGTAACTGGATTTCCAAAAGTCAGGAAATAAGCCATCTCGCAGAGGCTTGTTGAAAATTATATGTAGAGGTCGCGACAATATAAAACAACAGTTTTTTAAGAAGAGAGGACGAATATGATCAGGCCCTGGTCCCTTGTGCGGGTCAATGTTTTTAAGCTCTGTGTAGATATCAGAGATACAAATAGTAAATTAAAACAAATTATGAGAAGTTAAAGAGGGCTTTTCAATGAAATCCAATGACTGGTTAGTGTAAACTGAGCCAAAGTATTCAGCAAGGAGTTGGGCAGCTTGGGGACCCATAGCTGCTGACTATTTAGAATATGATTTTAGTTTATACTTGATATATTCTTTTAGTACATTCTAAAATGAACTTTTCAGAATATAGTTTTAGTTTATACCTGAAATAATATTTTGGTATATTTTTTTTTATTACAAGGCGCATCGACTACTTGAGTCATTAGCGCGCAAAGAGAATAAAGTTTACATTATATTATTTCCTTAAATACAATTGTATAACTTAGAGTCCTTCAAAAAGTTACTAAGGCTGTTCGTGGTTTGTTCACAGTTATTTAGGAGATCTTTTAAGTTGTTTTTAATTTTGTGTTTGTCTCGTTGATTATTGTAGTTTGGACAGTCAATTAAAATATGTTTTACCGTAATTATTTCGCGGCACTCAGAGCACACAAGTATATTTGTTTCTTTGAAAAGATGTTCGTGTGTCAGTTTGATGTGGCCAATTCTGAGCTTGGATGTTTTTATTTGTACGCGAAGCGATTTAGGAAAGGTTGTCCATGGACTTACTGATGTTTTTATTTCGCGTAATTTGGAAGTTGAGTTATTCCACTTTTCCTGCCACATTGATTGAATTTTTGCTTTTATCCACATTTTAAAGTCACTGCACACAGTTTGGCTCACTATTTTAGAGTTTATGTCACTTATTGCTTGTTTTGCTTCTATATCTGCTAACTCGTTGCCTTTTATGCCCACGTGGGAAGGAACCCACATAAAAACTACATTCAGGGATGCTTCTTTGATTTTAAAAAGCTGGTCTTTAATGTTAAGTACTATCGGATGTTTCGAATATACTGAGGAAATAGATTGGACGGCGCTAAGAAAATCAGTAATTATTAGAGCGTATTTGTGTTTTCTGTTGAGTATATAAGTTAGAGCTTCATATATGGCATAGAGCTCTGCGCTGTATACACTGGCAAATGTGGTTAATTTAAAATGGTAGTTTTCCTCATTTTCGACAACAAAGGCGGCTCCTAGGCCTTCTCTGGTTTTGGATGCGTCAGTATATATTTTAGTAAACGTTTGCTTGTTTTGCAGAAGATTCAGAAATTCTTTTTGCAGATGTTGATTGTTTGTGCAAGATTTATCAAAACGAGTCATACACATCACAATTTCTGGAGCATTTACAAGCCATGGTGGCTGATGGTTCTGTTCTTCAAAGAATTCTGGAATTGTTTCTCCAATTTGTGCTTGATATCGTTGTATTCTTTCGAAAAATGATGGTGTAGCATTTGGTTTAAGCTGATAAATGTTATTAAATTGGTGATGTATGATGTTTTGTCTAGCTGGGTTTGAGTGGTTTGAATTGCTCCCATTGCATACGAAATACTGAGGTACATTCTTCCAGTGGGGGTTCTCCTGCTTCGAAATAAAGGCGTTCCATTTTCCTGAGTAAACTCATCCGAGAGTTGGTTATTTACGCGTACTTGAAATTTTCGCTTTTGTAAGAAGTTTCTTATGAAGTGCGCCATGTGTCCACCAATATTCCAGTCACGAATCTTTCGTAAAATTTTGTGTCGCCAAGCTGTATCATACGCTTTTTTTACATCAAAGAATACTGCTACACAGTTTTGGTTGTTTGCGAAGGCATCATGAATTTCAGATTCTAGTTCGACTATGTTATCTTGCGTTGATCTGTTCTGGCGATAACCGCTTTGCTCTGGGATCAGCAGGCCCTTTGTTTCTAAGAACCAACATAGCCTTTGGTTAACAATTTTTTCCAGCAATTTACATATGACGCAAGTAAGCGAGATTGGTCTGTAGGATTCTGGGTTTATTTCTGGTTTACCTTCTTTCAAAATTGGAATAATTATAGCTTTAGACCAGAGTTTTGGAAATTTTCGTT
This sequence comes from Aspidapion aeneum, assembly GCA_963576565.1. Lineage (NCBI taxonomy): Eukaryota > Metazoa > Arthropoda > Insecta > Coleoptera > Brentidae > Aspidapion > Aspidapion aeneum. The sequence continues at coordinate 96,403,316 of OY755040.1, forward strand.
GAGTCCATATATTGTTAAAAAGTCTAAAAGCAAGTCTTTGGCGCTCTCTGGTAGGTTTAATATTAACAAGGTAGGAATATCATCAGGTCCTGGTGCAGAGTTTTTTAGTTAACTTAAACATTTGACTAATTCCATTTTAGTGATTTTGCTGTTTAGAAAGACATTATCATCATTGAAGCTTAAGATCTCATCGTGTTTCGTTCTCAGTTTGGAATTTAAGAATTGGGGGTCCATGTTGTCATTAGAAGATGATGAAATAATATTTTGGTATATTCTAAAAAGGATACTCTAGAATATGATTTTAGTTTGTATCCGATATTTTCTTTTGACAGATTGTAAAATGAATATAAGAGTATATGCTTCTAGATTAGATCTGATATATTCTTTGTATATTCTAAAAAGAATATGATTTTGGTTTATACCCGGTATATTCTAAAATAAATATTTCAGTTGAGTTTTATTCTGGTATAATCTTTTGGAATAGTCTAATATGAATATTAGATATTATATTTTTATTTTAAGCCTGATATATACATTTTTAAAGGGATATTCTAGAATATAATTTCAGTTTATTTCCGGTATATTTTTTTCGTATATTCTAAATTACATATTAGAGAATATACTTTCAGTTTAATCCTAAAATATTTTAGTATATTCTTAAATTAATATTCTAGAATATTATTTTAGTTTATTTTCGGTATATTCTTTTGGCATATGAATAAGCTTTGGTATCCAAGCATCCAACGACAGATGTTACTAAATAACTTACCAACTAGATGGTAACACATTATTTAATTTATCGGCAAATGTAGTAATTTATTTACACATAAATTACCTTAGTTATTAAATCAAGACAAACCTCGAGGTTTCGATGTTGATCTTACAGATTTGTCAAATTTTATAATTATAGAATATATGGATTACAATTTTTTTGTCAAATCTAGGTATATTTATTTATGTATGTGCTGGTGGTGTATGCCACTAGTATATGCTATGCATATGAAATAGGGGGGCAGGTGTTTTCACATGATTTAACGTTCTATAGAAGTGCTATAGAAATGGTATGTATGTCCATTTAGAATATACCAAATACTTCCAGCACATGCATAGTATATACCAGGTATATTTTATTATTTTTGCTACATGTGTTACATTTATAGGGGAGGAGAGTAAATAAAAATTTTGAGGTATTTTACTTTTGTCCCATGGTTTTATCATAGGTCCTATCAGCCTTCCAAAGCTCAGCTCTCTAGTGTTTGTGGAAGTGCGCAATGTTACTTTCATAAAAATTTACATTTATACGGGAGGGAAGTAAATTAAAATGTTGGTATTTTTAAATTTTTTCATTTAGTTTTATTATAGTGGCTTTCAGTCTTAAAACGCTCAGCTCTCTAGCATTTCTGGAACTGGGCAATGTTACTTTTACATAATTTGTCATTTATAGGGAGGGAACTAAATTAGAATTTTGGGGTGTTTTAATTTATTTCTATAATTTTATCATAGTTTCTACCGTCTTCCAAAGCTCAGCTCTCTAGCGTGTCTGGAAGTGGGCAATGTTACTTTTACATTACTTTACATTTAATAGGGGAGGAAAGTAAATTATAATTTTGGGGTTTTTAAATTTTTTCCTATAGTTTTATCCTAGTTCCTTTCAGTCTGCCAAAGCTCAGCTCTCTAGCGTTTCTTAAAGTGGGCAATGTTACTTTTACATAACTTTACATGTATAGGGGAAGGAAGTAACTTAGAATTTTCGGGTTTTTTAAATTTTTTCCAAGGGTTTGGTCATAACTTCTATCAGTCTGCTAAATTTCAGCTTTGTAGCATGTCTGGAAGTAGGTACAGTTGAATTTTAATGATCTATAGATGAGTGAGTGATTCAATGAGTGGCAATTTCGACGTTTTTTGGATACGTATATGCACGTTCGGCATGAGACTTCTGCCTTAAATGAATTAATGAACCGATCAAATCACAAGGCGCGTATTCACTTTAGCATGCAAACGAGGCATTCGGCTTAAGGTCCCGTGGCTAATCATCCGCGGTGAATTGTCGCATTCCCTGTAGGTATGCGATATTGCATACAAAACCACTTTAGTGTAAACTTCTTTAGGTGCGTTTAGCACTTTTTTGGGTACTGAATTGAACTGAGCCGTCACGCTCGGCTATGTAACGCTCATTCGGGTGAAGTCGGCTCGAGTCGACTAACTGTGAGAGGAACAGTCAGCAGAGCGATATGATGATGCAGATGAAGGCCAGTCAGAGCAAAATTTACCAGTGTAATTTATACCCAATTATAATTATGTAAATGTTATTACTTTGTATATTACTTTGTCAATATACAACGCAAAAAATCTTGTATTTCGTATTATTAATTTCGCCTTGCTGAAGTTTACACTTCTGCCGTGTTGTCTTAAGCACACACAATTTTTTTACTTTTGTTTACTTTTCTTACCTTATTTTGTGGTGCTTCATTTAAATCACTGCATACATATTTGTTATTTTTTAACTATACCATCTTTCCCACACAACTGGAGTATATTTGATCCAAATATGTATTCACTATCATTATTAATACTTAATTGTGCTTTTAATTTGCCATTTGTTTGGACAAAAGGCAAATATTTTAACCAAAATTGCACAAAGCGTATCTGCTACCGACTCGTATGAACTCGCAGCGAAGCGTAACCAAAAATGGCGATGGCCTGTTCTAGTGGAGCTATGCGGCAGCACCCTCTATATCTAGTATTAGTTTTTTTAATGTTTAAAAAACAAAACATTTATTAGCTTCATATAACTTACATTTAACGTTGGAAAAGTGATCTAGGAAAAACATTATAAAAATAACCATAAATTGATGGTAGTATTTTTAATGTTAGTAAAATTTTGGTTTTTTAAATGCTGGTTTCTTAACGTTATTAAGAAATAAATTTTTGGTAATGCTTTTACATAAAATTTTCGTTAGGATTATATAGGATATATTTTTTTAATGTCAAAACTTAATTTTAACCCAAATTTGTGCTAGAAAAAAAACATTTTTTTTCAACATTTATTTATCGTTTTTTACGATTTTGTGCTTAGTGGGATGAGGGCCCAAATTTTCTAAACAACATAAAAATCGTTTACTAATAATTTATAATTAAGGAGTCTCTGCGAAAATGTGTGACGCCACTGAGCCCGTGCAAAGTGGCATAACATTATTATGAGTTATGGGTCCGGCAGTGGCCGTAAAGCAAATAAAATGTCGTTTTACGTAGACCCCTTATCGTAATCGCAACTTTAACGGCCCCTAGAAGTCATAAAAAAGGTGCTCTCTAGGAAATTGTCGAGCGGATAGAGTGGGTAGAGGGCGCGCACTTACGTGGCCCACGTAGTTTACAGTCCGCAAGGCTAAAAGCAAATCGTTCCCTTGTCACATAATTTGATTCACGCCGATATTTTCGTGTTATTGTAAGGAATTGGAAATACACGCTTTTTTCGAAAACAGTTTAAGGTTTTTACAAAAACTTTTTTTGATCACTTAAAGTGACCTTTGGTACAGGGCTAAAATTATTTTTTGTTTAAAAAACTCTCCAAAATAAGAAGAAATAGAATGCTCATTTTCATATAATTTTTTTATAGGAAATAATTATTTGATTCAAGAACAATTTCCGCCCTTCAAGGGACATTCCTACTATAAAAATGAAAAAATACTCTGCCAATCTATGGGCACCTAAGCTCACACTGGATACTAAAGTTATAGTGTATCTACGTGAAAGCTAATATAACTAAAAACTAAAGTATATTTTACTCTAGACTCAATTACCTTTCGTTTTTGAAATTTACCCCAACCCTTTTTTTTTAAATAAACTAAAATGTATTTTGTTTAGCTCCAGACTCAATTACCTTTCGTATGATATCACACACGCTATATTTTTACATAAACTCTAATTTTTGAAATCTACCCCCACCCTTTTATTTGGCTTGTGTTCGGTGGATTTTATTCATTTTTAAATGGGACCATCTCGACACAAAACCCAGCCTGGGTACCAAATTTCATTAAAATCGGGCAAGCCGTTTTTGAGTTATGCGCGTTGGTCGTTACAGACAGACATACAGACACACAGACAGACAGACAGACAGACATACAGACAGACAGACAGACGGCGCAACAAAAAAGTTTCAAAATCATCTGAAATGCAAAGATATATAAAAATTTTTGAAATCGGAGTAACTTTTTTTTTCTCGAAAAAGTTAGGATCACCATAGCTCACACTACTATAGTATAGTAGTAGTGTGAGCTAAAAATTGGGTCATCCGGAAGGAACACGTGCTTTGTAAAACGCTTAGAATGCCAAACATTGCCGCTTAAATATTACCCGAATATAGCTGCTGGTCGCTAAAATTATTTTTAAAAATATAGCATCAGAGCGTCAGAGCCGCAGCTAGCTTTTCTGGCGTCCGAGGTAGCCTTTAACATGTTTAATCTCTGTCATCCTTTGATAGAGGTTTTATCAAATCAAAATTTTAAATTGTATTTGACATTCGCATGCAGGGTTGGATAGGCTCAAACAAACCAGTCCTGGCAATTTGTTTTTATTCAGCCCTCGCTTCGACACAAAAATTTTACGACAAAGAAAACGAAGCCTTATTGTGTTATTTTTGTTTTTGATATTATGGAGGTTTTGTTATTAAATAACATGCTAATTTTAAAGGATGTAATTTGCATTTTAAGAAAAAAACTTCATATAAACATATGTATGCATGTCCTAATCATCCTAACTTGTGAGATACAAGGTGTCTAAAGACTTTCAGAAAATCTCTTTTTTTATTAATATCTGTGATACTGTTCTAGATATTTGTGTAAAATTTTTTATTCTGTATGCCTATATTAAAAACTAAGTACCTATTAACATAATTAATATCTAATTTTTTCACAAAACGAAAACTAAAAAAAAAAACGTACAAAATTTTACACAACAGCACTGCCCCCGTTAGTTAAAAGGCTGCAAGTAATTTTTTTTCGAATTTAGGTTTTTGGTCTCGACGGATTTTCCATCATGTCCTATGTAATAAAATTAAAAAAAAGCTTAAAAAAAACAAATAGCAGTAACTGTAGTACTGCCTTATGAACAATGTAAACTTTGAAGTCGTTTTTTTTCCGAACCACACTTTCGTCACTTGCGCCCAATTAACTATCGGGGGAAGAGCAGGTATGCTAATTTCTCATATGGTAACGACTTTTTTAATAATTGATGCTGCAATTTTATTTATGATTTCCTTAAATTGAATTGGACCCAATACCGATTTTTCAATCGGTTAATCGATTTCTTAGATTTTTATGTATTTTAGCACAAAAAATGATCTCTCGCAACTAAGATATGAGATATTGACAAGGCCGTACCGAAGGAGGAGATCAGGGGGATCAATCCCCACCAAAATAGTCAACAAAGTGTGTTAAAAGAGATTTCACAACAGCAACACAAATAAGAAAAAAAATTGGACAATATTTTTATTACATTTTTTTAATCTCCCGATTTTTTCTTCTGGATATTGGTATTGTAAAAATATATTAATAAGTTAGTGCCATTATTACATTATCTCCTTCATACATTATACTTATTTTAATATAAAAGTAACTGGAACAATCAAACGAGTAACGCAGGCCTGTTTTTTTTTGAATTTAAATGTTTAAGGTTTTAATTAGTTCGTTTGTCAAATATACAAAAATAAATATTAATAATTTGGAATAGGTACATCGGGCCTGAGGCCTACCCGGCACCAAATTGTACTGGCCCACCGGGCATTTGCCCGGTTGCCCGCCTGTCCCATCCAACCCTGTTCGCATGTACTTTCCGCACTGTTTTTGAGATCAGTTGTTTTGTACGGAAAGTGGCACTTTTCCGCAATGTGTTTACTTAACACACTAAAAAATAAAACATACCATAAACAAACAAATTGCCTGTAAGTGAGTAGAAGAAAAATGATCATTTGGTGCGTTTGTAAATAACGGTGATTTTTTTGAAAAATTTATATATTTTATAGGTAAATTTTCATTGTTACCTCCATACCTCCAAAGAGACAATATCATTAGAATGATGCTATTTCCAGTACCCCTCACAATCTTTGAGGTCAAAAAGGGGTGCACAACCTTAAAAAGCGGTAAATCTGCCGGACCCGGAAATATACCAGCTGAACTTATTAAATATGGCACTGAAGAACTGTTCTAGAGATTACGGAATCTTATCCTAAAATATTTAAATGGAACTGTAGTACCAACTGAGTGGAAAACGTCATATACATCCACAATACACAAAAAAGGACGGAAAGATATATGTGACTAGTACGCTAAGCAGAATATACGGTAAAATAATAAGAAATAAAGTGGAAAGCGAATATAAAGACATGGAGGCAGAAGAACAAGCCGGTTTCATGGCGGCTAGATCAACTTCTGATCATCTCTTTTGTATAACCCAAGTTATTAAAAAGAAAATGGCATACGGACAAGAGCTGCATCTGCTTTACGTCGATTTGCAGAAGGCATATGATAGTATACAACTAAATCTACTTTGGAAAGCGTTCGAAAACAAAAACATAAGCGTACAACTAATTAAGGCAATCAAAGAGGTATACCGCAATAGTAAGGCAAAAGTTAAAATAAAAGTAAAACTAACCAAAGGCTTTCAAGTAAATAAAGGTCTTAAATAAGGTTGCTGTATCTCGCCTACGCTCTTCAAGATATACTTGGAACAAGTCCTTAAAGTATGGAAGAGAAAATGCCAAAACATGGGAATTCCGTTGGACGAATCCACCTTGTATACAGGCAGAAGAACAAGCCGGTTTCAGGGCGGCTAGATCAACTTCTGATCATCTCTTTTGTATAACCCAAGTTATTGAAAAGAAAATGGCATACGGACAAGAGCTGCATCTGCTTTACGTCGATTTGCAGAAGGCATATGATAGTATACAACTAAATCTACTTTGGAAAGCGTTGGAAAACAAAAACATAAGCGTACAACTAATTAAGGCAATCAAAGAGGTATACCGCAATAGTAAGGCAAAAGTTAAAATAAAAGTAAAACTAACCAAAGGCTTTCAAGTAAATAAAGGTCTTAAATAAGGTTGCTGTATCTCGCCTACGCTCTTCAAGATATACTTGGAACAAGTCCTTAAAGTATGGAAGAGAAAATGCCAAAACATGGGAATTCCGTTGGACGAATGCACCTTGTATACTTTATGTTTTGCCGATGATCAGATAGTAGTGGTTCAGGATTATGACGACCTCGAATATATGACACGAAAACTAATAGAAGAGTACAATAAGTGGGGACTAGAGGTTAATCTCAATAAGACAGAGTATATGTGTATCAGTGGAATGAAACAGGATCTAATCTTTAATACCGGGCAGCGAATTCAGTCCTGTGATGAGTATAAATACTTAGGTCTAAAAATTACAGCTGACGGAAGACTAGACAAAGCTATAAAAGATCGAAACGTACAAGGAAGAAAAGCAATAACTTTATTAAATGGAATCATTTGGGACCAAAGTATATCAAAACATAACAAAAAGCTTATATATAACACCATTGTAAAAAGTATTATTACATACGGCTCAGAAGTATGGCCAATCATAGAACAGAAAAAATGCTTTTCGCTACGGAGATTGGAGAAGAGCAGCAGGGAAATCAAAAAGAGAAAGAGTTACAAATCAAAGAATAAGAGAAATTATGACAGTGGGTGAACGTACTTTAGTAGATGATATAAGAACAAACATATGGTGTGGTACGGACATGTACAAATAATGAATGATGAAAGAGTACCTAAACAAATACTACAATGGAAACCAACTGGCCGAAGAAAACGAGGACGGCCAAGGAGAAGCTGGAGAGGAGGAATAGATAGTGAAATAAGAATAAGAGGCCTAGATGATGAATTATGGACAAACAGAAACGGGTGGAGATTGGGTATTGGAAGACGTAGAACGTTGTGAAACCGATAAATATATATATATATATATATATATATATATATATATATATATATATATATATATATATATATATATATATATATATATATATATATTGATGCACGCGCCGTTGTCACCTCAGCGTTAAGGATATGACGACCTGACTTCACCTATTTCTAGTGGTGTTACCACATATATAGGTACATATATGAGATGAGGGGAACTTCCTTTACCAGAATTTCAAAAGAGGGGTAAAGATTTTTTTAAAAAATATTTGATAAATACGTGGAATACGTTCGGACCTCAGGCCAATATACAACCTTTGGATATGTGCTATGTCCTGCCACCTCAGGCACTGTTGCCGGTTTTATTGAGGTGATAACGTATGGCGTATATCTACCCTAACCTATTAGCAACGTATTAGCTTTATCTGACTAAATTTATATATTACATACAAGGTAACAACGTTTTACTTTTAATTAGGGACACTTTAGGAAATATTACAACTTTAAAACGTTGCAAAAGTTTGTAAGACAAGATTAATGGTGGCAACGTACTGTCTTTATATAAAAAACCGTACCTTTATCCTTTCATTATAGAAAAACGGGCTGTTATTTTTTTTGAAATACTCATTTTGAGGCTTGTGATCTCAGAAATGTTGCATAGCTTGAAAGTCCTAAATACAATTTTTGTTGGGAAATGGTTTACTTACTGTCAAAAATTCTACACATAGATCCGATAAACAAATAAAAGGGAAGTGTCAAAAATACAGTTTTTGGAATGCTAATAAATTTAATAGTTTATATTAATTTGTATATTTTTTGGTTTGCAATGATTATGACATGATTGATATGACAGAATTTTGAATATTTTTTAATTTATCCGTGAAAGTAAATTGAATAAAAATGAGTTGTAATAGTTAGTTAAGCCGTTTAAAACAGAAAAAAAACATATGCAGGATATTGTGTTTGCCCACGCCACAGCCCAACGCGCATATTATAAATCTAGTAATAACCACCAGCAACCAAAAGGCTCAAATGTCACGTGATGTCAGAATTTGTAAATTACATTCTTTATCATTTAACTTCCAAGAAAGTCATAATAAAATTATAATTTTTGTTCGCTATATTGCAAATGCATCACCCTGTATATACAGCTTATTATTAATATTTTCCTGCACCTTGTGAGAGGTTAATGTAATGAAAAATTTGCATAGTTTCCTATTATCCTGCTTCGCAAAATTGCCAAATCTTGACAGCAACTTTCTTCAGTTTATAGTATTTGTAGTTACATATTTTTTCAAAACGAATTTCTCTGAGCTTGTTTTAGGTTATTTAAATTTGTACCAAAGTATTAAATTCCTATTTAAGTATACTAATAATTTCCGAGTTGGCTCAGGATTACTTATACGTAATCCTGATTCAACTCGTATTAGTAGTGCACTCCAACAGGAATTTAAAACCAATATAACTCAAAAACGACCCATAGTTCAAAAGATAATATGAAAAATATTATGCAACTTTACATTATCCCCTGAAAAATGCCACGGAAACAAAAAAATTGACTGTATTTAAATGCAATTTTCTGAAATAAAATAAACGGATCCATGAAAGATCTGATACCTTTCTAGCTAGCCTATTAGAACACTTCCCGTTTTCAGTTTTTTTGTACATATTTCAGAAACGAAGGCTTTTATGAAGTTTCAAGGTATTTCACAAATTATTAAGATAAAAGTGCTCCATTATATTTCCAAAGCCGCATATTGTTAAGATGCACCGTTAAAAAGTTCGCATTTAAAAAAAAAATTAATTGTCAAAAAACTATCAAGCATTAGTGGATTTGGACCAAAATCTATTCAGCTCGTTACAATGTCAAACACTATTTCACCTAAACATTTCATGAAAATGGGTTTAGCGGCTTAGGAGCTATCGTGTTACGGACACGCAGACAGACGTCACAACGATATTGCTCAGATAGCTTCAAACACACCCAAATAACGCAGTTTTGGCGTTATCTCAATTTTTTTTCTAAAAAAAAATCTATTTTCAAAACAAATTGCTTTGCTGCGATTTTCACTATTGTTTTGTCGCTTAAAAAGCAAAGCTTAGTAGGAGTAATTTTTTTTCTTCTCTTCAAATAGCTGAATTCCTCCAACGACATTGAATATAAGTTACGGCCAGGGACGTAGCTGCTATAGTGGTTCTTCTTATTGAAGGAAAAAGCTAAATAGCGCGTGACAAAACATCGCAAATTAAATCAAAGTGATTTTTTTGTTTATGCAAGCCTGACTAGGTTAAAAACACTAAAAACGCGCATTTTTGTCCGATTAATTTAACGTTAATTCTTTTTCCTGGCATTATCAATATTTTAAATTAGTCAAGTGTTTTAAGAATTGGCTATGTTGGCGCAAATTAAGTAAAAAAGTCGCATCCTTATTCTTTCAAATTCGAATAAAACCCTAGTAATATGACATTTGTTTTCTTTGCTAAATCCGTTTTGGTTCAAACTTACGGAGGTATTTTTAAGTAAAAAACTGGAAATAGTAATAAATAGTATCTTTTTAACATATTTGTTGACTCATTTTTTCAAGATTTATCATTATTAAAAACCGGATTTTCTTAATAAAAAAATTTTAAAATCCGATGCGTTTTTAAAAGTTTTTAAATTGACACACATATCTATAAAAAGTTCTTTGCCACCACAAAAAGAATTACTTATAAATTGCTGCCCTTCATACCTACACAACGGTAAATGTTGGCTTCAATTTTCTTTTATTTATAACACTTTTTTTCGACATCGTATTTTATAGTCGAAGCAAATTAGGCGTAAAAATGACGACTAGATGAACAAATTTATAAGGATTTGACATTTTGGTTGTGAACTCCTAGTAGGAAACCTAAGGTGCAAAACCGAGGAAAAAATGTCAAAAATAATAACCAAAAAATAGAAAATCAATGTCAGGCTTTGCTTCCTATAAAGCTTGCATTTACGATAGGTGTCCTTAAGGAAACCCCCTCTACCCTAGGATTAACCTCCTCACTAAACTGAACCTCACGACGATTTTCTGCGTTTATCTCACAAACCGTAACATTTTATATTCTTCATCAAATTTCTTATATATGATTCAAGTTTCAAGATTTATTCCACACATTTTAAATGTAAATACAGAAATTCTAACATTTTTATAATAAATTTTTTAATTCTTTTATTAGTGCTGAAAGCGAAAAATTTAATCCTGTAGTGCTTTTACCTACAAACAAAAGATAGAATACAAGAAAAAGATTAAGTAACTAAAAATAGCTTATTAAAATTTTAAAAACTTTAAGAACATTGACTAAGCAACTACTGTTTATTACTTAATTTTTAAACTAATAATTTTAATTATAATACTAAACTTTTCCTGTCAAAAACAAACTCTTTACATATACTATAAATAAAGAAATAAATCTTTATTATTTTTTACAGACACATACACACACACACACATGCATTCACATAAACCCATATGCTATAGGTGTAGGTACAGGTCAAATTACTTTGATAACTAGTGGACAGTGGTTTAATTATATAATAGATTCTTATGTACAGTAGGTCCGTAAAGTCTGGAATCACCCATTATTGCTGATTTAGAGACCGTTGATTGGATGACATGTTTGTTATTAAATAAATGACGTACTTCATGATTACTTTTATCTCTATTTGACCAATCAGGGTGCTAAAAAATATTATTTCATACAAATGTCTTTTATTAAGTGTTTAGGTATGGAGATACCTTAACAAAAATGTACCACATTTGTAATGACCTATCAAAGCCAAATGTGAAAAAATATACCGGGTGTCCTATTTAAAGAAACATAAGTTTATGTCATAGCTTTTTCTGGAACATCCTGTATAATTAACCATAGCCTTTTCTAACTCGTATTTTAAATCTTTATTTGATATCCAAGCTTTTTTCTAAAAAGCTTGCAACTTTTTTAAAAAATTCGTGATTCTACAACACTGTATATGTAGGCATAATAAAGGGTTTTGAAAAAATAGAAAGATTAAAATCGGAAAATACAAACTCTTTTGATTTTTTGACAAATGATTTAAAACATAGCATCTTTATTGCTTTAGGAAATTCATTATAAATCTTTGCCCCAAGCAAAATAAACATCCTTTGTGTATGGGATAGGTTTGAATAAAACATTAAATAATACGGATTTTTTTTTGTGATCTTTAAAAATAGCCCCATAATTGGGACGTCAATGGAGTTTTCTACAATAAACATTATTATGCATTTTCTCTAAAGTACTTAGTATTTAGAAAATTGGATAAAACCTAATTATTTCAGTTTATTTTGCTTATAATATAAAAAGAAATATATGGAGGGGATATCTTTAACACTTTGTGGTTTGTATCCTAGCAAGAATATTACACATGCAACTAATTGATACTTTTTGTAGAATATCTATCAATCTTTGTTTAATGTCATTACAATCATTCTCAAAAATCAATCGTTTTTAAGTTAAAGGCCACCAAAAAAAGGAAATTGTACAAATTCAAAAATGACGACAAAATGGTTGATATCATACCTTGAAAACTATTACTCTAACAAAAACACTTTTTAGCATTTTCGTATAAAATTTAGTTTCAAACTCTTTTACAAACACCAAGGGATTTTAGAAAAACAGAATTTGTGCGCCATTTTTTTTTAAAAAACTTCCTTGAATATTATGGACAGTCAACCCTATAATTGTGCCAAGTTTCGGACCTTTTGCACCCAAACCGCATTTTAACTTAACTTAACTAATTTTAAGTCTAAAGCCCATAGCACAGGGTTGAATAGCTGTCGCAAATATTTAATGTATTACAAAAGCAATTAATCAACCGTCGAAAGATACCAGAATAATCAAAAAAATGTAAGAAGACTAACAAAATTAGTTCAATTATTTCAATAAGATAAAAAATACAATAATAATCGTCTACAAAGCCCCTTCTAAAATATCAGACCCGAGACGTTTCCGAGAATTCGATTAAACACTCCAAGGGTAAAAAGCAGTTAATATCTGAAATTACATACAACAAAGAAACCCGTCTCTAAAATCTAAACCACAAGGTTGCCAAATTTCTGAGGTCGCTGCGACGCGGTCTTAACACGCAAAATACCTTTTATACCACCGAGGTGACTTAGTAGACCGTTTAGTTTCAGTAAAAGCGCCGCTAGCGCCACCGGTAGATACGTGAACTACACGGCCAAAAAGTAGCTATATATACCATTTTGTGACCTCAGAACAAAATTTTGCACACAGCTTGCTGAGTGTGTCAGGAGTCATCCCTGAAATTTTTATTGAAAAACGTTGACACCTCAAAAAAGTGAGGTGACAACGTTATATATGAGGTGACAGCGTAGCAACTTTTAATTTACATTTATTAACGTTTCGGTCTCTCAAAATTTGGAACGTATATCAATTTTATTTTCAGAGTTAAAACCTCAGATTGCATTTTCAATGCTGCTTATTAGATCTTCGGTAGGTATTTCATTGGTTTTTATTGGCATAGCAAAGTTTTGACCTAGGCTAAGAATTTCTTGGGCAAATGGCGGGATTTCCACTGTGGTTAGATTTTCAATCCACTCCGAAGGGACATTTTTAATATCGTTTTTTTTTGTTTGAGAGTTTTTGGATTTTTTTTTTTTGAATTTTTTTCTGTTATTTTGTGAAAAAGATTTTCTTTTCTCTCCTCTTCCGTTTTTACAAAAAACAAAAAAATTATATTTTAAATAGTTTTAACGCCATCACAAAAACTTCAATTTACACTAGAGACAGAAAAAGACCAAAAGATCAACTTTTTAGACATGACCTTACACAGACAAAACAACACAATAAAAACTAAGTGGTACACAAAAGAAACATGGTCATCCAGATATTTAAATTACAAATCACAACACCCTTTTTCCCAAAAAAAATCAGTTATAATTGGTCTGGCAGACAGAGCGATACAGCTATCCGATCCAGATTTTCAGCAAAAAAAGCACTGTTATTAAACAACTACCCTGAATCCTTAATAGATAAAACTTTTAAGAACAGAATCTATTTATTTTACAATAAAGTTTAACATAAAAACAAAACAACAAATGCAAAAAATAATAAATATCTATCAATCCCATACATACCAAGGCTATCAGAACAGATAAGCAATATTTTTAAACCCTATAATGTAACAACAGCCTATAAAGGTTACAACTTATTTAAAAAAAAATTCAGTCAATTAAAGTCTTCAATACCAAAGGATAAAAAAAGTCACGTTGTATATCAAATACCCTGTAACTATATATCGGACAAACTTCTCAACATCTCAAAAACCGACTAAATGGACACAAATATGATAAAAAAAAATAAAACAGCTCTAACCAATCACAGTACGTCTTTAAACCATACATTTGATTTTGAAAATACAAAAATATTGAAAACTGAATGCCACCAAAAAAAAACGAGAGTTCTTGGAAATGATTGAAATACAAAAAAGTAACAATTGTATCAATTCACGGACTGACATAAAACAATTAAATCCAATATATTTTAACTTATTAACAAAAAACAAATAACACCCTCTCCAACCAAACTCAAACTCGCCAAAACATGTATGTATGCGAAAAAGATCCATAACAAAAATGACAAAATAAAATTATAAGAAATAACACAAAAAAACCTATCATTATACCTCCCACGAGACACCACCCATACACACACACATATCACGCTGTTAAACAGAATTTTAAATTAAAATATTTTATTAGTAACCTAAGTAATAGTCGTATAGTTTATTTTAATAATATTGATTTTAAAAATGTTTCGTAAAATAATGTGATGTGTCTTTTTGAACTTGTGTTTTTTGTATGTTTGTTTTGATTAATGTAAGGTGAAATTGTGAATGAATGAATGCTGAGTACGTTTCGTTGTTCTTAATTATTTTACGCTTTCTTTTAAAAATAATAGCATAAAAACAAATAGCCTAAAACGTTGTTTTCAATTTGTTTTTAGTTCTGAAGAAGGTCTTTAGACCGAAACGTTAATAAATGTAAATTAAAAGTTGCTAGTTGATTAATGAACCACATTCCCAAGAAGCCTACAAGCCTAAAAAATATAAAATATATGGTTCAAGAAAAAAGAAAATAAAATAAAAAAAATAAAAATATATATATATATATATATATATATATATATATATATATATATATATATATATATATATATATATATATGTACTATGGCGCAGTCAAAGGCTAGAGAAGAAAAACCTTGATTAAAAATCCTGGCCCTTCAAGCAGGGGGTTGAGGCATTAGACTGGTTCTCTAATACTTTAAGAACAAAGCAATTACCAAAAAGCCTAAACAAAGCCTCGGAGCAATGGATGGAAATTCTCGAAGACGAAAAAAGCAAAGACGAAGGGCTATGAATATAGCTACATGGAACGTACTGGGAGTGAATCAAAAGTTAATTTATTGCACACACACAGGTACGAATAGTGTCGGCAATTTCGTCCATATATTCACTGGAGTCCCAAAAGACCGGAGAACAGCCAGAGGGGTATCCTTATTAATAAAGAAAAACCTAAAAAATAAGATTACCGACTACGATTGCATTAGTGAAAACATACTTCGAGTGAACATGAAGATGGTTGGTCATAATATAAGCATAATAGCAGCCTACGCACCATCATATGACGAAAAAGTAGCTACAAAACAAGTGTTCTTTGACCAACTTGATGAGACTATCACCAAAATCGGTAATACCAGAGAAATAATTATGCTTGGCAATTTTAATAGCCGAACTCGTAGACAAACCCAGGAGTGATAGGACCATTTGGAGAAGAAGTAACAAATAATAATGACTTGAGACTGATGCAATTGTGTGAAACCCACAACCTAAAAATAAATAATGGTTTTTTTAAACATAAGGATATTCATCGATATACCTGGATTCAGCCAACAAGAAATCTTAAATCAGTCATTAATTATGCTATAGGTGGACAACACTCGCAATTAAAGTGGTATAATGTGCGAACACTTCGTGGTGTTACCTGTGGTTCTGACCACCATCTGGTAAAAGCAAAAATATTATTCCCTTTAAGAAAAACAAATAAGGACGAAAATGTTAGAGAAAATCAACACCTAGAATGCATCGAAGACAAACAAAAATACAACTTTAGAAGTCTAGTAATTGAAAGTATAAAAGATTGTATCAGAACCGATTAGATAAAAAATTAATAAACACAGAACACTCATTTGAAGAGATATATACAAACATAATAAAAAGCTTTAAGGAAGCAACCAACGAAGCTGTTGGATACCAATATAATAGAAATAACAGGAAGATGTGGTGGACGGAGAAAATACAGGAAATGCTCAAAGAGAAAAAACGCACATACTTGAAATGGCTCAGTACTAAAGAGCAAAGAGACCTAGAAATCTACAGGCAAACCAGAAGACAGCTACGAAATTTGATACGTACAGAAATAAATGAAATGTTCGAGCGCAAATGCCACGATATAAATACACACGTAGGGGGTAGGCAGAGTTCTGAAGTATAGAAATTCATTTCTACAGTAAAAAACCCAATAAAAGAAAAAGTAATCATCCAGGTTATCAAACCAGAACAATGGACAGAGAACTACAAGCGACTGCTGCAGGAGACGAGACCCGAATATCTGGCAGCCTCTCCGAGGAGAGACATAGAAGTACATGGAGAGGAAGTAATCATCGAAAAAAAAATGATAAAGAGTAGTATTAAAAAGCTAAAATCTGAAAAAGCTAGCGGACCTGGAGGAATATATGCTGAAATGCTCAAATATGGATCAGAGAAACTAATCGAAAATCTCACATATATTATCAATCAATGCATAAACGGACATCCAGTACCTGATGATTGGAAAACTGCATTCATATCTTCAATACATAAAAAAGGAAACAAGCTGGATTGCAACAATTACAGAGGAATTTCAGTAACCAGTACTGTAAGTAGATGGCGCTCGTAGAGTAAACAGCCTAGCGACGACTCTCTAGCAAAATTATTTATAATTATTGCTATTAAAGTTACTATTAAAACTAAAGTTCAGTGTCACAAGTTAGAAAGGTTGGTTGCAATTCGTTGTGAAGTAATTTTTCTGTGAAAAATGGCTGGAAACAAGGGAATTCAGACAAGAAAAGCAGCGGCTACAGCTAAATCCAACATGGCCGACCGTGTCAACAGTCTCGAAAACAACCTGCATCAGGAATTACAACTTTTAAAATATCAGGTGGCAAACAAAGACCTGCAGGTTGGTGATGACAAATCTGAGTTGCTAAAAATGTTGGAAAATTTCGAAAAAAGGGCAATGGAAGAGATTCAGCGGGTTAAAACTATGGTTGAAAGGTTCGAGGATGACCTTGAGTACTTAAAACAAGAAAACAGATCTAATTGCCTAGTCATAAATGGCATCCCTGAAAAAAACAATTGCGACCTGCTGATAGAAGTAACAAAACTCATAAAAAGTAAATTCAATATTGATATATCCAAAGAAGACCTTGATTACTGTTATCGCCTGGGTAAGAAAAACGAGACACATGATGAAAATGTAAACAAGCGACCAGTCGTTGTGAGATTTTTAAACCGATGGATACGCGATGATATTTTCAAAACGAAGAAAAACCTTAAAAACAGTGGCTTTGTTATTAGTGAATTTCTTACCTCTAAAAAACTTTCGCTCTTAAAAAAAGTGCGTGAAACAGTGGGTGTCAAAAATTGTTGGACAATAAATGGTAAGATTCATGCATTTATTAATAACAGCAAAAAACACATTCAGAGTGAAGGCGATCTGGTTGACTGATTTGTGAGGCACCACTTTTTTTTTCTAGTATAAAACTGATTTTTTTTGTTATGCTAGTGAGTCGCAATGTTTGCAGTGAAACTCTACTTTTTTTTATCAATTTAGTTACCTAATACTTTTTTTTGTTCTTGGTGTAGTTTTAGTGGGTTTTTAAGTATTTCTGTTCTTTGATAGATTGGCGTATTTTGCACGGAATCAATTGAAATTTTACGGAAAACTTTTTTTTTTCTTTAATAGATATCCATTTTCGTCTAAACCAACTGTGTTTATAATTATTATTTTTCCAAATTAAATTTAGATAAAGTATATACGAATTTTACTCATAGAAAGATTAAAAAATGAAGCAAAATAAACCTATTTCAATTGCTCATATCAACATTTCATCTCTAATGGCTCACTTTACAGCTTTTAAAAATATTGTTTTGCAAAATAAATACGATATAATAGCTGTTTCCGAGACTTCGTTAAAAAATCACATTCCAAACAGCTTGGTACAAATCAATGGCTACAGCTTAATAAGGCATGATAGGGTTAATCGAGACCGAGGGGGGTTAGCCTTTTACCTTCAAACAGGGTTAAAATATTTAAAAATGGATGCACCTGATACCAATGAACAACTTTGGTTAAAAATTAAAGTGAGCAAGTTTAATCTGGCAGTAGGAGTCGTTTACAAGCCACCCAGTTACTCCTATAAAACATTTTTAAATAACTTTGAGGGTTATCTTTCCTCTATAATCCCTTTGGTAGACAAAATAATCTGCGTTGGCGACTTTAATATAGATTATCTTAATATTGATAGCTCTGACTTTAAACTAGCTAATGAAACTTTCGAAGGGCTGGGACTTTCGCAGATTATTCAGGAACCCACACGGATTACACAAACGACCCTAAAACTGCTTGATTATATACTTGTCTCCGATGAAAATATTTTAAAAAACTCGGGAGTTGTTCAGGTCGGCCTCTCTGACCATGAGTTGGTCTTCTGCGAGACCAGCGTCGACTACGAAAAAAAAATTCCAATAACTAAAACAACAAGGGACTTCAAAAATATGAACGTGCAGCAATTTTATAGTGACCTTCAGTCAATTCCTTGGCAAAATATCTACCACCTCAAATCAATAGACGAAAAAATTGAATTTTTTAACTCAAATTTAATCACTCTTCTTGACATCCATGCGCCCTTTAGGACCATCCGGATTACAAAACCTTATGCACCCTGGATGACAGACACTATAAAAGCAATGGCGGCGGATAGGGACAAAATTTTAGCTAAATATAAAAAACATAAAAACTTGGCTGACTGGAACACATATAAGCAGTTGCGCAATATGGTTACAGTTACTATTGCCCGTGAAAAAAAAATATTTTTGCAGCAACAAGAGGGCAGGATCACAGTTGACCTGTGGGCCACTTTAAAACAACTTAATTTTTCCAAACCTCAAAACTACAATATACCTGATTCTCTTAATGATGTAGGAAAAATCAATCAACATTTTGTCAACTCAATTTCAAAAATACCTGCAGACATTGAAACTCTTAATTATTACCAAACTCACAAGAAAGAAGGTATTTCAGCCGAATTTAAATTTACCACTACCACCGAATCCAATATTATTAAAATTATCTCTAAAATTAAATCTAAAGCTATTGGGATTGACGGTATTGGGATTTCATCAATTAATTTATGCCTCCCATTTCTTCTTCCTTACATAACTCATTTAATTAACTTCTGCTTATTAAATTCGGTTTTTCCAACTCTCTGGAAAAAAGCAAGGGTTATGCCCTTAGCAAAAGTCAATTCCCCAGAAGCATTTGACCAACTCAGGCCAGTAAGTATTTTGCCCTCTATATCCAAAATATTAGAAAAAGTCATGCAAGAACAAATACAAGCGCATGCAGAACATTATAAAATTATCCCCGTGCATCAATCTGGTTTTCGTAAACACTACAGTTGCAATACAGCTTTAACCTCCATAGTGGACGACATCCTTGGTGCGACAGATAACAACAAATTAACAGTAATGATTCTGCTTGATTACAGTAAAGCTTTTGACACGCTTAATTACTCCTTATTGCTTTCAATTTTTAGCTTTCTGTACTTTTCAGATCATGCTATGCAAATGATATCAAACTTCTTAAACTTTCGAGAACAAGCTGTTTTCTATGAGGGTAAAAAATCGAGTTTCTTGACGATCGACGCTGGTGTACCGCAGGGCAGCGTTTTATCGCCGCTTCTGTACTCTTTGTACGTCTCGGGCTTTCCATCTGCCTTTTTGTCCTGTCTTTATCATTTTTACTGTGACGACACTCAAGGATATTTATCTTTTTCTGTAGATGAAAGCAGTCAGGCCGTCACAGCAATTAATTTTGAGCTAAACAATATATCTGAAATTTCTAGAAAACATTGTCTACAGCTAAACTCAAAAAAATCGGGAGCTATTGTTTTTGGGCCAAGGGGGCAGAGGGAGGCTTTTGAGAACACTTACAAAGACCAACTTGTCTTAAACTCAACACCTATTGCCTTTTTTAAGTCTATCCGCAACTTAGGGTTGATCATGGATCAGGACTTGAGGTTTACGGAGCATATTAATAAGTGTATACAAAGAGGTTATTTTCATCTAAAAAAAATATATGAACACAGAAAAATATTATCAAAAAAAGTCAAAACTATGCTGTGTGAATCATACGTCCTCTCAGGTTAACTACTGCGATACAATTTATGGTCCCTGTATCAGACAGGTCGACTCCACTAGACTCCAACGGCTGCAGAACTCCTGCTTAAGGTTGATTCATGGTATTAGAAAGTATGATCATGTGACCCATTCGCTTAAAAGGACTAACTGGCTAAATATGTATAACCGACGCTTCTTACATTCCGCAACTTTTTTCTTTAAAATACTAAAAAATAAAAGTCCAAACTACCTGTATGCAAGAGTACGGTTCAGGTCAGATGTGCACACTCTAAACCTACGTTTTAGGGGGAGGCTGACGCCCCCCAAACATAATCTTGAATTATTTAAAAGATCATTCTCCTATCAGATAGCCACAGTAGCCAACAAACCGTTGTTTCAAATATTAACATCATATAGCATATCAAATTTCAAAAAAAAACTTTTTAACATTTTATTTAAAGAGCAATAAATTATCTTTTGTGCTCGCTTCGGTTTTTTTTCTTTTAAAAGGATAACAATATTTTATTGTCGCAATTGATTCAGTGTAAAGTCTTTTCGATCCCGTAGGTACTTAATCGGGTTTATTTATTATTGACTTTTTTGCGCTATTTTATTAAGAACAGAAACGTTCAATTTATTCTGTAAATTTTTTTTTTAACTTAAATCATCTACTTCTTATCTAAAAACTTAAAACTAATAAAATTTAATATTTTTCTCCGGGTTAGGTGGAAGAACAGACATCCGCTTCTGGGGCTTCCTAAAAGCGAATGAACTGAATCTCGCCCATTGTAGAATAGTTTTCTATTTATACCATTGATTTTGTTAAAAACCTTTTTTTTTTCTACAATAAAGACCTTTATTATTATTATTATTATTATTATTATTATTAATTGTATGTTTTGTGGGTTTTGGGAAGTTGAAGAAAAACAACCATTGATTTTATGGCGACGTTTCGTGTTTAGACTAACACTTTTTCAAGCCTCAAATCACAGTTGGGTCTTCGGCAGCAAAGCCAGTGAGTATTGGTTTATTGACAACAGCATATTACACATTTTTTTTTTATGGAAGTTAAAATATTTATTTTTGAAAATTTTTTATATATACAAAAAAATTTCAAAAATAAATATTTTAACTTCCATAAAAAAAAAATGTGTAATATGCTGTTGTCAATAAACCAATACTCACTGGCTTTGCTGCCGAAGACCCAACTGTGATTTGAGGCTTGAAAAAGTGTTAGTCTAAACACGAAACGTCGCCATAAAATCAATGGTTGTTTTTCTTCAACTTCCCAAAACCCACAAAACATACAATTAATTCATTACTAGGGAAACGAAATGCCTAATTATTATTATTGTTCGGTAGGATTCTTAGAGATCTAATAGAGAATGATTTTCATGGACAAGAAGAAGAAGAGCAAAGTGCAGGCAGATCTTGTAGTGATAATGTTTTTTGTCTTAAGCAAGTGATTGAGAAAAGGAACGCCAGTAATATAGAGACGCATTTTACCTTTGTGGACCTACAAAAAGCATATGATACCGTTCCAGTAGAAAACTATGGACAGTGTTAGAGCTGATTAATATCAACCATACATACATAAAAGCGATAAAAGAACTATACAGTAGGTCAAAATCTAAAATTAAAATTGGAAATCGACTTTCAAAAGAATTCCTGGTAACAAAAGATTTAAGACAAGGATGTTGTATCTCTCCAACTCTTTTTAAAATATATATCGCATTAGCTTTAAAAAACTGGAAACGTAAAGTGCACGACATGGGAATACAACTTAACGACCGATTTACCATTTACACACTACAGTTTGCTGACGACCAAGTAATTGTAGCTAATGATAAAGAAGACATGGAGTATATGATTAGAAAGTTAATGGAAGAATACCAAAAGTGGGGATTAACAGTGAACGTGGATAAGACACAGTACTTATGTATTGGAAACGAATCCAGTGAATTAGAATTAGATAAGGGACATGTAATATCTCCATGCAATGAGTATGTATACTGGGGTGTCACATTTGATAAGACAGGAGCAGACTGTAAAGAACTGGAAAAAAGAATATTAAAAGCAAAAAAGGTTATTGGATGACTTAACAGTATCTTATGGAGCAGAGAGATAAAAAAGAATGTAAAATTTAACATATATTAAACAGAAATAAAATTTCGGACTTCCATTGTCTTTATTTATTTTAAAACACGACGTTTCGGTTAGTAAGTATCTCTAACCGTTATCAAGTGTGAACTAAACAATCTAGTCTCTAGGCTACTACTTATACTACTTGGTATGCAGTCAGGTGTGACGGCCCGCCCCCTTTTTTAATCCTAAGACGCCTGTTTTCCTTAAGGAGTGGTTTCCATATGTTTGGTATGTCCGTGCTTGGTTGACTGAAAACTTCTTTATTCTGCATTATATACGCAGCTTCAATAAACTTTCGTTTTCGCCAATGCGACTCCTTATGTAAAACTTTAGCTTCTGACCACTGAATCCTGTGATAATTTGACCAAGCATGATCTGCTAAACCGGATTTTTCAATATCCCCTAATTGGGTACTTTTTAGATGTTCATTTACTCTAACCTGAAGAGGGCGTTTCGTTTCACCTACATATGATTTACCACACTCACACGGGATTTGGTAAATACATTCCTTATTATTTGAGGGATTGTCTGGTTTTGTTTTAGTTACAAAACTTCTTATCGTATTTCCCGAAGAAAATACTGTTTTTATATTATAGTGTTGAGCTATTCGTCTTATGTTTTCTGAAATCCCTTGAACATATGGAATGTTAATAACACCTAACGGATTATTATTTTGAGAATTTGGTACATTTAGTTTGTTTTTAATTTTAAATATCGTTGAGTTTATTAATTTCTCGGAATAACCATTCTGTTGTAAGTCCTTTTTAATGTTGTTAATTTCTGTGGTTAATTCTTCATTATTACTACAAATATTTACGGCTCTTAAATACAAACTTCTTATAACTCCTTGTTTTGTTGCAACAGAATGATTAGACTTAAAATTTAGGTACTGTCCCGTGTGTGTAGGTTTCCTATATACAGTGGTTTGAATGTTTCTGTCTAATCGTTTGACAAGAACATCCAAAAAAGGTAAGGCCGAATCTTTTTCAATTTCCATGGTGCACTTGATTGTTGGTCGAATACCGTTTAAATGGTGTAGAAAAGCTTGTAGTTCGTCATCATTTTCCGGCCATATAATAAATGTGTCATCCATGTATCGTAGCCATAGTTTTGGTTTGACTCTTGCTGTGTTGATTGCATGGCCCTCGAACCACTCCATGTAGATGTTTGCTACCACTGGCGAAAGAGATGAACCCATTGGGAGTCCATCATTTTGCGCGTAAAACTTATCTTTCACTTGAAAGTAAGAGTTACGGAGACAGAGCTCCAACAGATCCATCACCCCCTCCACCGATAGCGTTGTCCTCTCGTGAAGTGTATCATCAGTTTGTAAACTGATGATACACTTCACGAGAGGACAACGCTATCGGTGGAGGGGGTGATGGATCTGTTGGAGCTCTGTCTCCCTCTTACTTTCAAGTTTGTAAACTGATGATACACTTCACGAGAGGACAACGCTATCGGTGGAGGGGGTGATGGATCTGTTGGAGCTCTGTCTCCGTAACTCTTACTTTCAAGTGAAAGATAAGTTTTACGCGCAAAATGATGGACTCCCAATGGGTTCATCTCTTTCGCCAGTGGTAGCAAACATCTACATGGTGTGGTTCGAGGGCCATGCAATCAACACAGCAAGAGTCAAACCAAAACTATGGCTACGATACATGGATGACACATTTATTATATGGCCGGAAAATGATGACGAACTACAAGCTTTTCTACACCATTTAAACGGTATTCGACCAACAATCAAGTGCACCATGGAAATTGAAAAAGATTCGGCCTTACCTTTTTTGGATGTTCTTGTCAAACGATTAGACAGAAACATTCAAACCACTGTATATAGGAAACCTACACACACGGGACAGTACCTAAATTTTAAGTCTAATCATTCTGTTGCAACAAAACAAGGAGTTATAAGAAGTTTGTATTTAAGAGCCGTAAATATTTGTAGTAATAATGAAGAATTAACCACAGAAATTAACAACATTAAAAAGGACTTACAACAGAATGGTTATTCCGAGAAATTAATAAACTCAACGATATTTAAAATTAAAAACAAACTAAATGTACCAAATTCTCAAAATAATAATCCGTTAGGTGTTATTAACATTCCATATGTTCAAGGGATTTCAGAAAACATAAGACGAATAGCTAAACACTATAATATAAAAACAGTATTTTCTTCGGGAAATACGATAAGAAGTTTTGTAACTAAAACAAAACCAGACAATCCCTCAAATAATAAGGAATGTATTTACCAAATCCCGTGTGAGTGTGGTAAATCATATGTAGGTGAAACGAAACGCCCTCTTCAGGTTAGAGTAAATGAACATCTAAAAAGTACCCAATTAGGGGATATTGAAAAATCCGGTTTAGCAGATCATGCTTGGTCAAATTATCACAGGATTCAGTGGTCAGAAGCTAAAGTTTTACATAAGGAGTCGCATTGGCGAAAACGAAAGTTTATTGAAGCTGCGTATATAATGCAGAATAAAGAAGTTTTCAGTCAACCAAGCACGGACATACCAAACATATGGAAACCACTCCTTAAGGAAAACAGGCGTCTTAGGATTAAAACAGGGGGCGGGCCGTCACACCTGACTGCATACCAAGTAGTATAAGTAGTAGCCTAGAGACTAGATTGTTTAGTTCACACTTGATAACGGTTAGAGATACTTACTAACCGAAACGTCGTGTTTTAAAAATAAATAAAGACAATGGAAGTCCGAAATTTTATTTCTACACAATCATTGTCTACGAGTTTCAAACAAAGGGGATATATTAAACAATGGTGAAAAGCACACTGTTGTATGAAATAGAGACTTGTCGCGTAACAGAAAAATACAAAACAAAAATGGAAAGTGTCGAAATGGATGCAATAAGAAGAACAATGAGAATATCTAGAACCGATCACATTAGAAATGAGACCATAACAGAAAGAATGGGAATCGAGGGAAGCATAACGGATGACATCACTAAAAGGCAACTGATAAGGTGCGGCCATGTACAGCGGATGAACGACGAAAGATTACCAAAGCAGGTTCTAGAATGGCAACCAATAGGTCGCAGAAAAAGAGGCCGTCCTAAACTAGAATGGCAACAGTCAATCCAAAGATCAATGAGTCACAAAAATCTGACAGAAGATGATTGTCAGGATCGAAGGAAGTGGAGAATAGGGATCGGACAACGTAGAAAAACGTTCTAAACTGCCTAAATTAAAAAAAAATTGGAGAACTTGGCTTTACTTTTATCCCAATTCTTTTTACGGAATACCATTTTCGCGAACTTTTTTTTACATGAAATATTGTTTTTATTATTTCACTTCTTTTTTAAAGGAATTGGATAATATTTAATTTTTAAAATAGTAAAATAAGCAGAAAATTGTTCAAAACTTTTGCAATGCCTTGTTTAAAATTTTGAGAATTTTTCCCTTGGTTTTATCATAATTCCTTTCAGCCTTCCAAAGCTCAGCTCTCTAGCGTTTCTGGAGGTGGACAATGTTACTTTTACATAACTTTACATGTGAACAAGTTTCCCAACTTGTTTTTATTTTTGTAAATAATTATATTCTCTAATTTTCACTTAAAATTCGAGAAGCTATCTCTCTTAGTTTTTAAATATTTTTGGGTTATATTTTCTACGCTTACAAGCGTTTCTAGAATATTATTTTGATTTACTTTACGCTATATCTTTCCATATTTTAAATGTAAACTTCGCGCGCTTCTTCCAGCAATGAAGGATTTGAGATAAGCGGCTGAGTTCGGCCTAGCAGACGAAAACGCCGATTGTCTGAGAGAACAACTCAACCACGCGCCACGTGCAACTAAAGTCATCGCACCGCTATTATTTTATATTAAAATTGTGGAAACTATTAATTTTACGCTTTAGTTATTAGATATTAGTGTTTGGAACATTTTGAACTATTGAACAATGGAGAGTCTGGTACTTCGCGTATAATCGGGCTGGCCAGCCAAGTAGCTACAAAAGACATCGAATGGTAAGTCGTTTCTTGATAATTTTTCATTGCTTCGCTATTTTTAGTATTTAAGTTTTTAGGCTCTTTTTTCCCTGTTGGAGCCCTGTGAAAAGATACAGTCCCTCTTAACTCCCCCACGTTTTTCTCGAGCTATCTCGAGTGGTCCTTCGGTATATTTTATTTTCTACAGAAGGCCTAACCTCACCATTTTTTCCAGGTTCGAGCCTGATAACAGGACCCCGGGAAAAATTAAAGTCTAAATCGCATTTTGTTAAAAATAAAATTTTTAATAAATACGCATGACCTTGATCTGTTTGCTGTGCTAGCAGTAAAAATAACAAGTAAAAAAGTACCGAACGCGCATTGTTTTCGCGCATTTCCTACCTCTTTTTGGCTTGGCGTCACCTGCACGTAGGAAAAGTTTCCAACACCACGATATTAGAGAGGTAAATGAGACTTGTTTACATTTTTTATCGCCTATTTTCTTTTCTTTTTAAACGCTTTTAATTTTTAAATATTAAAAATTTCGGAAACTAATCGTTCACCTGTTTTAACGGAGTTTTTTAAAAACATTACAATGAGTACGCAACTTAAGAAGTTAGAAGCACTCCGTAATGTGCAACATAATCGCATTAATACTCTTCATAACTTAGCTAATGCTTGCCTAACGGATGATACAAAACAACCGTGTTTACAGGTTCGCCTTATCGACCTTGATGAAATTAAAGAAACATTTTTTATTTATCAAAATCAAATAATAGAGGCTTATTCGGCAAGTCCGGAGAGACTGGAAGAAGAAAATGAACGCCTTACTGAGTTTGACGACAGCTTCTATGATATTAAACGAATTCAAAAACAACTATTTGAGGTGAAAATTGAAGCTCCTCAACCTCAAAACTTAACGCAAATTT
This sequence comes from Aspidapion aeneum, assembly GCA_963576565.1. Lineage (NCBI taxonomy): Eukaryota > Metazoa > Arthropoda > Insecta > Coleoptera > Brentidae > Aspidapion > Aspidapion aeneum. The sequence continues at coordinate 96,430,810 of OY755040.1, forward strand.
CAAATTCTTCTGATCCAGACCGCTTTATGGCGTCTTTAATGCCAAGACTGCGCATTGTCGAATTTCATGGCGACATCACTAAGTTTCCAACCTTTCTAGATATGTACAATAGTTCTGTACACAATAATCCTAGTATTCCTACAAACGCTAAATTTAATTTGTTACTGTCCTACCTAAAAGGACCGCCTTTAAACGTAGTTAAACACTTACAAATAACCGACGCTAATTATATAATCGCTTACAATACGCTTCTAAAACGCTATCATAACCCCCGCTTATCGGCTCAAACTTATTGGCGCTCCGTGTATAATTTTCCCGCTCTCAAAGACGACAATCCAGAAACGCTGCGCACGCTGCTTGATGTTTTTTCAGAAAACATTGAGGCTTTAAAAACTCTAAATTACGACACTGATCAATGGTGTTTTCCGCTCGCCAACATTTTACTAGATAAATTGCCTGAGGTACTACTTTCGCGCTTTGAACTAGCTAATTCTAGGTCTAATGAAATGCCCAAATATCAAGAAATTTATAATTTCCTTGAAACTCAATGTAATTCGCTTTATTCGCTACAATCTAAAAATAGATTTAAAAATAATAAACAGTTTTATAAAAATAACGCCTTGCCTTATTATACAAAAACGCTACTTGGTACGGAAAATACTCATTCTAAAGATAGATGCGCTTTTTGTGATTCTAACACACATTCAATATATTTATGTCACGCATTTAAAGGTAAATCTCCCTACGAACGCTATACTTACGCTAAAAATAAGAAACTATGTTTAAATTGTTTAAGCTCAATACATTCAACAAATTCTTGTCAAAGTCTGCGCTCATGTCGCTATTGCCCTGGTAATCAAAGACATCACTCATTAATTCATTTTGAGCGAAATTATAATTGCGCTAATTCTCAAAATCAAAATAGATCACATTTTGATGCTAACGTGAATTTCTCACAAAATCTCTCTAATATTTCTCCCAACGGGTCTCCAAGTAACGCACCACGTGGTTACTTGACCAGCCAGCAAAGTTTTAGATCCCCGGCTACTGGTTGTCCGCTTCAAAATTACTCTACTCAAAATAATCAAAATTTTACTTCGACGTCTTCTAATTCACAAGTACCAATCGCAACTCCTTCGGGTTCTAACCCCACGCATTGTGGTTTTATTTCTGCGCAATCGCAAGTTTTATTGTCAACTATCCTCGTAAAAATTCAAGATGTCCGCGGTAACTTTCAAACAGTTCGAGCCGTGTTAGACAGCGGTTCGCAAAACACCTTTTGTTCTCAAAAATTAGCGCAACAATTGGGCCTTCCAAGACAACCCTTATGTTCAAATATACAGGGGGTTGGAGGCAACTCTCTTACTTCTGATCTAGGATCGATATTTATTAAAATTTGTAATTTTCAAAAACCAGATATTTTTGTGTCTACGCAAGCGATTATTTTGCAAAAGGTTTGTACTGATTTACCGTCAGTAAAAATAAATACAGAAAATTGGCATTTTATAAAAAATTTACCCTTAGCAGATCCCACTTTTTACAACCCTTCGCCTGTAAATTTACTAATTGGTATGGATCTATTTCCACTAATTATACAGGGTGAAAAAATCGCTAGCGATGATCCAAATCATCCCTTTGCTATGGGAACTATTTTCGGCTATATTTTGATGGGACAAATAAATCAACCCTTAATTTCTACCCCGCCAATTAATGCTCTTTTTTGTCAAAATGAAAATGACTCGCTTTCGCAATTAATTTCAAAATTTTGGGAAACCGACTGCGTCCCCCAAAAAACTCATTTGAAACCAGAGGATGAAATTTGTGAAAATTATTTTAAACAGAGCGTGTCGCGTAATCAAGACGGCCGGTATACTGTCTCCCTTCCCTTTCGCACATTTGACAATCCACCGCAGTTTCCTGGAATAAAACAAGTCGCGCTAAATCGTTTCTTATCTTTAGAAAAAAAACTACTTCGCGATAAAAACTTGTATTGTGAATATTCTAAATTTATGAATGAATATTTGGAATTGGGTCATATGGACTATGACTCAGAAAAAGAAGACGATTCAGACAGCTATTTTATTCCACATTTCGCTGTTGTTAAAAATGAAGCTATCACTACTAAGACAAGGGTAGTTTTTAATGCGAGTATTACTGACCCTTTTACGCATATTTCGCTTAATCAAGTGTTATTATCGGGTCCGAAACTACAAAAAGATATTATTCAAATATTATTACATTTTCGCCTTAACCCTGTGACGCTCACCTGCGATATTCAAAAAATGTATCGTGGTATAAATATCAACCCTGATCATCAAAAATACCAAAAAATATTTTGGCGGTTTAACCCTAATGACAAAGTTTCCGTTTTTAAACTACGAACTGTCACTTACGGAGTGAACTGTTCACCATATCTCGCTTTACGCACCCTTCAGCACTTAGCTGAATCCGAATATGATAACTACCCTCACGCTGCTAAAGTTATACTTAACGATACCTATATTGATGACGTCACTACTTCATGTAAAACGGTTCAAGAGGCGTTAAATTTGCAGCATGAGCTTACGGAGTTATTAGGAAACGCTGGCTTGAAATTACACAAATGGTCTAGCAATCGCTCAGAAGTGATCTCTCATTTAGATCCCTCCTTAGTCAACCCCGCAGTTTTATCTCTCGATTCGGATGACGTCACTAAGGTCTTAGGCCTGTGCTGGCATCCTTCCTACGACGAGTTTCGATTTAACATATTACCTAATCAGCAAAGCTGTACTAAAAGGACGCTTCTCTCTTTTTTAGCACGCTGCTATGACCCCCATGGGTATCTTACCCCAGTAACATTCACTTTAAAATATTTGATTCAACAAATTTGGTTACTTGGTATTTCCTGGGACGCCACGCCTACTTTAGAAATAGTTCGTCAGTGGACACTCTATCAATCTGAATTTCAAGTTTTAGAAAAATTTAGTTTACCCCGCCACATTGACATCACCAACGCCGAATCCATCGATCTCTGTGGTTTTTGTGATGCGAGTGAACGAGGGTACGCATGCGTAATATACTTGCGTGTCTTACGAAACGCTAAATATCACATATATTTTGTTCTTGCGAAAAGTCGCATCGCTCCACTTAAAAAATTTGTTAGTATTCCGAGAATAGAACTTCTAGCCGCTACTCTTTTATCTGAGGTCTTAAAATACACAAATGATATATTCATAAAAAGGTTCACAATAAATAATATTTACGCTTTTTCGGACGCAATGGTTGTTTTACACAGGATAAAATCCCATCCAAGTAAATGGAAAACTTTTGTCGCAAATCGTGTTAGTCTTATCCAAGATAATATTAATCCAGAATGTTGGTTATATACCCCCACCTTTCTCAATAGTGCCGATGTAGCCAGCCGCGGCTGCTCGCCGAGTGAGCTTTTAAATCATCCCCTATGGTGGGCCGCCCCTAGTTTTTTACAAGAATCTTTCGATAAATGGCCAACAAAAACCCCGCAAGTCAAAATAAATGACAGTTTAGAGACTGAGGAACGAAAAAATGTTGCTCTGATTTCTTGTGACCGAATAACTGAAAATTTTTTAGATTCGCTTTTAAATAATAAATCCGATTTTTACGCTATTCAACTACTTTTAGCCCGCAGTTTGCGATTCATAAATAATTGTAGACTATCCGCAGACGTCAGAAAAAAGACAAATATAGATTATATCGATCTCTTTAACGCTTTAAAATGTTTGGCTAAGCACGAACAACAAAAATACTTTTCTGAAGTAATTCTTAACCTTCAAAACCAGAAAAAATGCATAAAACCCATACAAAAATTGAATCCCTTTTTAGACCAGGATGGTCTTATAAGAGTTGGAGGACGCATTCAACAAGCCATGACTATTTCTTACGGACAAAAACATCCTCTTCTTTTACCCAAGGAAAGTAGACTTTCTTATATTTTTATTGAATATATGCACAAAAAATATTTGCATGTCGGAGTGCAAACAGTCCAATATCTCATTAGTCAAATTTTTTGGATTTTATCTGCCAAACGCTTAATTAAAACGGTTTTATCCAAATGTGTTCGTTGCTTTCGCGTTAAACCGCATTCTTATGAGCAAATCATGGGACAAATTCCGTCCTACCGCTTGATTCCACAAAAGCCTTTTACTTTTAGTGGAGTAGATTTTAGTGGTGCTATACCTATCACTCTCAGTAAACACAGAGGTGTAAAAACACAAAAAGCATATATCTGCCTTTTTATTTGTCTAAATACTAAAGCTTTACATCTCGAGTTAGTGTCAGATCTAACTTCGGACGCTTTTTTAGCTGCGCTACGTCGCTTTGTTGCCCGAAGAGGTTACATAAAAACTCTTTTTTCAGATAATGGCACAAATTTCGTTAAATCAAGCAAAGAATTGCTTGATCTTGCAAGAAATGCTTGCACCCAACAAGCTATCGCCTGGAATTTTATCCCTCCATCAGCTCCCCACTTCGGCGGTCTTTGGGAGTCAGGGATAAAATCAGTAAAAACTCACTTAATTCGTACCAATGGCTCGCAAATTCTAAGTTATGAGGAGTTGTACACGGTTCTTTGTCAAATTGAGGCGATTTTAAATTCTCGCCCCTTGACCCCGCAATCTACCGACTGTAACGATCTACAGGTTTTAACACCGGGACATTTTTTAACACATGGACCTTTAGTTTCTGTTCCTGATGAAGATTTTTCAAGTAAACCTGAGAATCGGTTATCGCGATGGAACTTGGTCCAACGAATACAAGCCGATTTTTGGCGTCGTTGGAGCCAAGAATTTTTACATACCCTTCAAGTACGAAATAAATGGTTGGAACCATGCGCAGAGCCAAAAATAGGTACCCTCGTTCTTATCAAAGACGAGTTATCACCGCCCCTTCAATGGCGGGTAGGTCGCATTATTGAAATTTTTAAAGGGCCTGATGGGCACGCTAGGGTGGCAAATGTTCGTACCGCGTCCGGTATCTTTAAACGACCTTTAGTCAAGCTTTGCCCCCTTCCAATTGATTCAGATTCACCTACCGAAAAATGATGCTCATTTTGGTGGGCCGAATGAACAAGTTTCCCAACTTGTTTTTATTTTTGTAAAGAATTATATTCTCTAATTTTCACTTAAAATTCGAGAAGCTATCTCTCTTAGTTTTTAAATATTTTTGGGTTATATTTTCTACGCTTACAAGCGTTTCTAGAATATTATTTTGATTTACTTTACGCTATATCTTTCCATATTTTAAATGTAAACTTCGCGCGCTTCTTCCAGCAATGAAGGATTTGAGATAAGCGGCTAAGTTCGGCCTAGCAGACGAAAACGCCGATTGTCTGAGAGAACAACTCAACCACGCGCCACGTGCAACTAAAGTCATCGCACCGCTATTATTTTATATTAAAATTGTGGAAACTATTAATTTTACGCTTTAGTTATTAGATATTAGTGTTTGGAACATTTTGAACTATTGAACAATGGAGAGTCTGGTACTTCGCGTATAATCGGGCTGGCCAGCCAAGTAGCTACAAAAGACATCGAATGGTAAGTCGTTTCTTGATAATTTTTCATTGCTTCGCTATTTTTAGTATTTAAGTTTTTAGGCTCTTTTTTCCCTGTTGGAGCCCTGTGGAAAGATACAGTCCCTCTTAACTCCCCCACGTTTTTCTCGAGCTATCTCGAGTGGTCCTTCGGTATATTTTATTTTCTACAGAAGGCCTAACCTCACCAACATGTATAGGGGAGGGAAGTAAATTTTGGTGTTTTTAAATTTTTTTCTATAGTTTTATCATAGTTCCTATCAGTCTTTTAAAGCTGAGCTCTCTAGCGTTTCTGGAAGTGGGCAATGTTACTTTTGCACAACTATACTTTTATAGGGGAGGAGAGTGAAATAAAATGTTGGGATTTTTTAATTTTTTCCAATCAGCCTTCCATAGCTCAGCTCTCTAGCGTTTCTGGAAGTGGGCTGTGTTACTTTTATATAAAATTACATTTATAGGAGAGGGAAGTAAATTAAAATGTTGGTATATTGAAATTTTTTCCTATAGTTTTATCATAGTGCCTTTCAGTCTTAAAAAGCTCAGCTCTCTAGCGTTTGTGAAAGTGGGCAGTGTTACTTTTACATAATTTTATATTTATAGGGGAGGGAAGTAAATTAGAATTTTGGGGTGTTTTAATTTTTTTATATAGTTTTAATATAGTTTCTATCGGCCTTCTAAAGCTCAGCTGTCTAGCATTTCTGGAAGTGGGCAATGTTACTTTTTTAAGTAAATTATAATTTTGGTGTTTTTAAATTTTTTACTATAGTTTTATCATCTCTCTAGCGTTTCTGAAAGTGGGCAATGTTACTTTAACATAACTTTACATGTATAGGGGAAGAAAGTAAATTACAATTTTGGGGTTTTTTGATTTTTTTCAGGGGTTTGTAGCTTGTCTGGAAGTACAGTAGAATTTTGATGATCTATACATGAGTGAGTGAGTGGCAATTTCGACGTTTTTTGAAATTTCGTAACTAGTTTACTACTTTATGGAAACTTGGAGGGTTTGCTAACTCTATGAAGATCTCAGACTTTGCAAAGTTTGAGATGTGTAGCTCATTTCGAAGTATAGTTTTAGATAGGTCAAATATGGGCTGAAATGTTTCAAACAAAGATAGTACAGCAGTTGCGTGAACTTGACGAAGCACTGCCGTGCCCTCAGATAATTGTAAAAAAGGTGATGTCAGCATCAAAAGTCATTTTTTTTTAAATCAAGTTTCACGAATCCTCTTTTTAAAAAACAGCATTTTTTAAATGTTTGCTGAATATGTCGAAGTGAAAAAGCAAAACCGCAATATCTAACTAAACCGTGTCAACCCACCAAATGCAAATAAAATTATTAAAATCGGTTCGTTAATCTTTGAGTGCTTGAGAGAAAACATCAAAATTTGGAAAAACGTGGTGCTAATTTAAAAAGTTACATTTTACGAAGTCATGGTACTGAAGTTCTTGACACTCGAACAGATATTTATTAGCTTACAGATCGTATCAAAACGTTGTCTCTTGTAAATTGCGTCTTTAAGTTGTCAATATACGACATATCAAGCATAACGCTTCAACCAATTTATGAAAATTCAATTTATTTTGGAAATATCGGTAACCAAATTTTAAGACAGCGTTTGACTTGAATCTTGTCCCTATTGCAATAAAACTAGGCAGTAATTGTGCCAGGCACTATTCTGACAGTTTCACATTATAGGAGCAGCTGTCTTCTTTAAAAAATGCCTTTGTGTATTATAAGAGCCGGAATTAATAGTATCGCCTTTATTAATGGAAAATAAACGACTGGATTTATAAATTCGACTTTGGTATTTCAATTATATATTTTGCCAATCTTCAAAATACTTAAAAATAATTTAATTGACTATGGTTCCTTTAAAAAACAAAATCCTAATCGACGACCTGATGAAAATATTGATTCTTTGGTATTACAAAGTGTCATTGACAATCCTCGCATCTCCCTTTGTGAACTGGAAAATAATGTTGAAGTACCCAAATCAACTGCACAAAGAATTCTTAAAAAATTTAAGTATCATCCATATACAACACATATTAATCAAGCACACACAAGTTAGGTGGGGTTTAAATGGAGTCATAAACATATTATTTATTATTTTGCATAATAATTTGACGGCACCTGAATATCTAGAAATTCTACAAAATTACGTTGACCAAATTTTAGAAAATTTGCCTCTTCAAGATGTAGCAAACATGTGGTTCCAGCAAGATGGATCACCTCTACATAATGCAAGAATCGTAACTGACTATTTGAATCAGCAACATGGAAATAACTGGATCGGAAATCGAGGTCCAGTTGCCTGGCCTGCACGTTCGCCAGACCTTACTCCTCTTGATTTTTGTATTTGGGGATAATTAAAGGATAAAGTTTATTCTACTCCTCATAATTCGATAGAAGAACTTGAGGCAGCCGTTGTTCAAGCCATAGAAGATTCCGACATTTTACGTACTCTTGCGCCATCTAGAGTGCATCTATTAAACTTACTATTAAACATTATTTACTGCATTACAGAATTCTATGCTACTGAATCAATAATATAGAATTGGAGAACTTCAACACCCCCCCGCAATTCTGCACGACTTGACCTACATAAAAACAGCTGATAAAAAATCAATTATAACATAAACACAACACAGCTGAAAGAAAATTGGGTTATGTATTATCAGTAAACATTGTTGAAAAACATATTTGTTTTTTTCCCTTCTTTTAAACAATATTTAGCAAATTTCTAAAATGCTTAAACTTTGGCTTTGGCAGTGCTTTTGTCAAAATATCAGCTTGCTGGTTTTCTGTTGAAACATAATTTAAAACAATTTTCTCTTGTTCAACACATTCCCTTAGAAAATGATACATATATACATCGATGTGTTTAGTTCTTTTTGTTTCCAATGTTGATGCCATCTTAATGCACGACTGATTGTTTACGGAAATAAATTTGTGTTTAGAATTTCACACAACAATTCAACAACAAAAAGACATTCACTCACACACGATGACAGAGACAAATATTCAGACTCTGCACTGGATAATGCGACAACATTTTGTTTACGAGTTTTCCATTCAATAATATTATGCTTTATTTTAATAAGGAATCCAGTCACACCTTTTCGTTGTAAAATGTCGCTGGCATATTCAGAATCTGCATATGCAATAATATTAATAACCCTAAACTCTGTGTTTTAGATACTTCCAGTGATAGGCGGCAGGGTAGTGCCGTGGTATGGTCGTTGGCTTCACATGCAGAAGGTACCAGGCTCGCGTCTCGAACGATGCAAAAACAAAAAAAAATCTGTCGCCCTGTCGCCGAGTTCCTTTTCAGCGTTCAACAGCCGTCATCGAATAAGCATGCGATGCGATGCACGCAAAAAATATAAGTCGACATTGAACATCGAGAATATACGCAGGTGTAGTCCAGGAGCCGACACGCAGCCAGCCGAGGAACCAGGGATAATAACCCAGGAGCCTGCTATAAGTGCTATATATAGTCGGAACCAGGACGGCGCCAGCATAAATCTCCTACAGTAGTCAACTCACGACGACCACGACTGTGAAGGAAAGAAGTCTATCGTCTATAACCAAGTTCTGCTGGGACGATAGCCATGTTAGATAGATGCAAGTCTAACATGTAGCAGGACCACCTTTCGGAAGGGGTGTAAAAGCGTGGGTCCACACTCGACAAAGAGGAGTCAGGCAAAATTAAGTCCTCTTAGAGAAAGAAAACTTGTATCCTAAGGAGCACGTGCATCTGTTTGATATATGATGTACGGACAAATCGGGGTTTGCGAAAAGGGCGCGCCGTGTGCCTAGTCGTTAGACCAAAAATGGTCTCCCCACCACTACTACTAACTAACTACTAACTACTTCCAGTGATTAAGTGTGTAACAGTTTTGAAACTGGCTAAAGTAGCTAATAGAAAAGCTTAAATCTGGCCTTGTCCATAACATAACATACATTAAAGACCCAATCAATTCCCTGTAAGATAGATCCTATCACATATCTGTTTTTTTTATTAGAAACAATTTGAAATTTTGGTTGCATAGATAAATCATGAGGTTTACATTCAAGCATGTCAAACCTTTTTAAAATTTTTCTAATGAAAGACTTTTGAGTAATGTAAACTGTTTCACCAACTTTTGAAATTTTTAGACCAAGAAAATTAATAATCTCACTTTTAGACTCATTCATTTTAAACTTGTTCATTAAGCTGTTTTTGATAAAATTTAAATTTTCGGAACTTTTTGAAAATAAAATAATGTCATCGACATGATTCAAAAGATATGTTCCATTATTAAAATACAAACAGGGATCCTTCTTAGATCGTTGAAAGCCAAGATTAAGTAAATGTTCATTAAATAATGAATTCCAACACTTTGGAGATTGTCGTAAACCATAAATGGCTTTTTCCAACATACAACCGTAATTTGGATTTTTAATATCAAATCCTTCTGGAGGAGACATGTAAACAGGCTCTTTCAACGTTCCATTAAGGAATGCAGATTTCACATCTAACTGACATACTTTTAAGTCTAACTCTACATACAATGACAAAAGAATTCTTATGCTTTCTATTCTTGCGACAGGAGCATAAATATCATCATTAATCACACTCTGTTTAAAACATCGTGCTACTAACCTCGCTTTTTTGTTCACTTGTCCTTCAACACTTTTTTTACTAAATACCCACTTTGAGTCAATTATTTCAGCATCTTTTGGTGGTATCACTAACTTCCATGTATTATTTTCTTCCAAAGCATCTAGCTCTTCCTTGATTGCATCTTTCCATCCATGACCTTGTTCAATAGCTTCTGAATAAGTCTTTGGCATTTCTGAGAAAAAATCTCCTGCTGACTGCGCTGCAAATAAATTAGAGTCATCTATCAGTTCGTACCGTTCTAAATATTTTGGTATTTGTGATACTCTTTTACTTTTCCTTCTCTCTTCTAGTTTTCCTCTTTTTTTTGTCATTTTCGATTTCTTTTTCACTTTCTTGTCTTTTTTCAGGTTGCTTTTGGTCATTTTCGGGTTTTGCTTTGTCACTCTCACTTGAAATGGGTTTGATTCAAATGTCTAATTCCCTCTTCCTTTCTCCAAAAATAATATTCCTTCCATGTACAATCTTTGCTTGTTTTTCGTTCCACAACCGATACGCATTGTCGGTATATCCTACCATTATCATTTTCTCTGATCTTGGATCGAGCTTTGACTTTCTGACTTCTTTAGGAATTAAATTGTATGCATTGCATCCAAATAACCACATTTCGGCTGGGGTTTTATAATTCTCTAATGCTCTTGTTTCTGTTCTGTTGATTAAATAAGCACTTGTTCTAACAGCTTCTCCCCAAAACTCTTTTTCTAACTCAGCATCGAAAATCAAACATCTTGCTTTTTCCAAAATTGTGCGATTTATAGCCCATCGCACCGACTTTTTTTTTCGTTACTTAGCATTAAATGTTCGTTATTACGTCATATTATGATTATATTAAGAAACGCTTTAAGCTAAGTAACGAAAAAAAATGTGAGATGGACCCTTAATCTTTCTGCAGTTCCATTCTGCTGAGGATTGTAAGCTACAGTATATTGGATTCTTCTTCCTTTTTGATTACAAAATATTCTAAAATTGTTCGATATGTTTTCTCCTTCGTTATCACACCTTAACTTTTCTATCTTTTTGCCAAACTTCGCTTCCACCATTGCCACATAGTGCTTAAAATTTTCTAGAGCTTCACTATTGTTACTCATCAAGTAGGTAACACAAAAATGTGTATAATGATCCATAAAAGTCATAAAATATGATCCATCAATGTGGCTGGTTTAATTGGCCCCAAAATATCTGTAGATACCGTTTCTAAAACTCTTTTTGCCTTTCACTCTTTGGGCAGTTTTTCATAAGGCATTCTGATTTGTTTAGCTTTCACACATACCTCACATAGTTCTGGTGCTGGATATCTTGAGGAGTGACCCATTTTTCTGTGAATCAGCATTTTTTCTGCATTGCTAGTTAAATTTACATAATTATTCTTTCTTACTTTAAAATTTCAAAAGTATAATTTTCCTCCTAGTTTTCCTTGTTTAAAGTTTACTTCTGGGCCATTTTCTTCCAATTTTCTTACTGACAACAGATTGTAAATTAAGTTCTCACAAACCCAGACATCCTTAATGTTAATTTGTCTTCCACTATTGGTTTCTACCTTAAGATTCCCTTCATTATTATCTGTTCTTGTTTTGCAACAGTTATCTTTTGCTCTATTTTCCTGCTGTTGGCTAGAAACTTGTATAAATCACTTTTAATCAAATGGTTCGTCGCACCACTGTCTATGACAAAACTTATCTCATCTCCATCTGTTATTAACAAAGAATTTTTTGTAGTCAAAAATTATATTTCTCCATTTTCATCTCTTTGTCTTTCTGTATTTTCTTGTGCACTGTGAGCATTATTCCTTTGATTAAAATTTCTTAAAAATCCACCACTATAATTTCCTCGAAAACCACCTCTTTCTCTTTATTTTTGATTCATTGGGCAGTCAACCTGTTTGTGTCCAATATTGTTGAATAAATGGCATCGATATGGAAAATTTTCTCCATTATTTCCTGTGCTACTTCCTTTACTTAAACTTACCAACATAACTTTGGTTAAAATTACCTCTATATGACCCTCTAAATGTTCCAGGCCTTTTTCAAATTCCTCTTCCTCTAAAATTCTTGGACATAAATGATATGTTTTGATTTTCTTCCTCCTTTTGACTGTCCTGCTTTTTCCATGAGCAACTTATTTTTCACAAAATCTATGTCTATTGCCTCTTGGTTCTGACAGAACATTATATTGTCATGTATGTAATTTGGGCATGCTATCCGGAACTTGGTTGGTTGATCTGATGTAAAGGTATTAGGACGTCAACCTAGGAAGTATGTGGTGCAAACGATTTATGTTTAAGATTGAAACACGTTTGTAATCACATGCTTCTATAAAACCAATCAAGAACGGATATTCGGGGTTCAGTTCAGTGAGTACGCTAAGTACTTAAGTTCTTAATAGTCAAGTATAGAAACAGTAAAGAGATTCTGATCGAGAGCTGAACCCGACCTACAAGTGAATAATATTGTGTAAGAAAAGAAGTACCCAAAATTAGAGGTACTGGTAGTTCTTCCACTTCAAGGGCAGAAATGTTTTATTACTAAAGTTAGAAATAAAAATTAGTACTTTTTCTTTGCTGTGGTTATATATAAATATACATATTTTTAAAATTTTTAAAGAAATAGCTTAGCTCTATACTGAAGCATTCTATGTATTTTATTTTTCTACCATAAGTACCCAATTTTCGAGTACATTAAATAACATTCCTATCTTTTAAACTTATAAATATGATTGACAATATCTGGTATACATACACTCACTACTTTTTGCTACTTATTTGCCGAATCTACATTTTTATTATTTTTTCATTTGCCCCAAATTATATTGTCGAATTATCTGGATAAATATTTCTACTCTGCTCGAATAAACTTTTTAGGAAAACAGTAACTCTAATAATTTGGCTATGTTATGGTCACCTATGCAAAATTAAATAAAACTAATTTGCCTATCGAAGTAAGTGTATATATGTCAATTCAGACTAAAATTTAATTTAGGTGTGAGCCTCCAGGGCCTTTAAACTAAACTCTAAAGACGTACTTTTGAATAATTTTTTTTTTATAAGTTTGACTAATTGAGACTTCCTTGTATTTTTTTACTTCAATGATTAATGTCTTCAAAATTTGAAGAACATTTTAACCTAAAAATGCACCAGAACGCGACTTTCTAATAGTAATATCGGTATCCAGATGCCAGGATAGAATACACATAACATAGGGCACACATACTATCAGTCTTTCTTTTTTACAACATTATTAGGTACGCATTTTAATTTGTAGTACTGTGGTTTGTGAATCCACACATCCATGTCGTGTTAAATACCTGAATAATAACAAAGTTTCTGAGTTTTAGGTAATTTTTAGCAAACATAGTAAGTGAGGCAGAGAAATACAAAATGGTCCTCTTTTGAAAAATAGCATGGGAAAATGTTCCCTATTGAAAGTGAAGTTCAAGGCCTAAACAAAAAGAACTTTGTCAATAATAATTATCATGATGGATTTATGGTAAAACAACTTGCCAATGAGGTAACAAAAGTCGTAGGTATTATCCGTAAGTATGCAAACTGGTCTTAGCAAAAGGCTTAACGCCTAAACAGGTTATTTAGTTTTACGATAGTAAAAACTCAGTTTATATGGGCTTTCAGAAGCCTCTTGTTTAAAAAAAAAACACATCGGAGTTCCGTCTTTAAAAGAAATAAGTTAGAAAAAGTTGATTTTAGCATAGACATATTTTGTGAATTTTGACGGCATTACCCAATGACGTCATTACTTTCCAGGGATCCCAATAGAATTACCGTGTTCGTTCTTCTCGGTTATTACTCCATTTAAAGATAAAAAAGATTAAATGAGTAAAATACTGTTTTGAATTGGCTAGCCAAGTAGTAAGAAGCATATGGATAAGAATGATAGTGTAAGATGTATATTACAAGATAAAGCAAGCATAATTTTATTGAATTTAACAAATATAGGAATATAGTTTAAAAGTTATACTTAGTGTTTTAGAATATGAGTTTTAGTCCATTTTTTAAGAGTGATCACAAAACTTTAATTTATCTTTTTGTTTACGCCAATGTCAGGGCCCAATAAAGGCATTGGATAAATAATAAGGTAAAAAATTAAGTCGACTTAAAATGTATAAAGGTACCTATAATTATTAAAGCATGGATTCAAAAGTAGTGTTTAATACAGTAATTTTTAGATGTACGAATAAAGGTAAATAGAAGTAGATATAAGATGAAGTTATAAGATGTCGTATGTTGGTAAGAATGAAATTATCGCTTTAATTTGAAGTTTATATGAATGAGCTAGAAATATTTGTTAAAAAATGTTAAGGTGCTAAATAAGACATTTTAAGTATGCGCACTTTAATCATGTTATACCAAAGGATTTATTATTTTCTAATCCGATAAGGTTATTTTTATACCATATGATAATTTAAAAAATATGTATTTTTTTTAAGGTTAATATTTATACCTATTACTACTACTAAAAACTATAATTTCATCACTAAATGGGTCAACCCATAAATGAAACAGTCAAATGTTAAAACATTAAATAGTAAAGATGTTTAATAAATTAATGTGTTTACTTTTTTTTCTTTAGCTTTTATTTAGCATTTTGCTAAAATATTAAAAAAAAAAATAAACTCTAAATTACACTTGATATTTATACAATTTAAATAAGAAATAAATATCTAAATCTAAACTGGTACTTGATTGATTAATTTTAATAAGTTTAAATAGATTAAAATTTGAATATTTTATGTTAAACTTTTATTATTATTTATTTTTAAATCTAGATTCAATTTTAATTACTATTTTTATTTATTGTGTTCATTTAAACTTCCAGCAAAAAATTGGTTTTTGTACAACTAATTTTGACGTACTGTTAAAAATCATCCTAAGACACAATGTACCTACGTATGATAATTAAAAGTTAGAATATTTTTGTTATTTTTTAATATCCATATATTTTGCCTAAAATTTGTTACTTTAGGTTAATTAATCATATTATTTTTTAATTATTATGGCGAATAGGCCAGATTTTAATATTTTTAAATGAAATCAAATGTTTATTAACATTAATAATTTTTGTCTAATGAACTCTCGTAATATATGTTTTAGATTCGCCAGCCTAACTTGCTCCGAGTCCAGAAGAGAAGAATCTAATGAAGACTGTATGTGTATGATGTCTAAGCAATATCTGTAAAGGTCAAGCAAAGCGGCCTATGTTTAACGAAAGTTATGCAATCGACGGATACGCGGGTGAGCAAAGCTGACCGGAAAGCATCATGCTCAAGCACAGATAGCCAATCGTGAACCTATCGCAAGCTCATAACAAACCATATACACCAGACCAGAAACCTATCTAGCGGGGGGAGTCAACGTCAACCCTCCAATTTGTCATAGGTAATCAATACGACAACCTAGCAATCCGAAGCAAAATCTTCCAATGAAACTAATTTGAGATGAAGAGTATTTATGGCGATAAGCAAATAGTAAATGGGCAATGGCTACAGAGCGATCTGCAAACGTCGAGGAAGAATAAGGCAGCATGCAACCCGCAATCTCCGTTGACATAGCAAGACTGCGGTAACATTAACCAGTAACTAGTCATGAAGAAGAAAGAAGATCCAAGAGCAAGTAAAGCTGCGCGAATCAGAGTATTATTTGGTTAATTTATTAATTTGTCGATTGGATTGTTAAATTTTTAATTTTTATTCTTTTCTTTTTGCTTAAATCAGATTTTAAATTATTTTGTTTAAAACTGTGGGTTCAGTTTTCTTCGAAGAGGGGCATATGTCATGTATGTAATTTGGGCATGCTATCCGGAACTTGGTTGGTTGACCTGATGTAAAGGTATTAGGACGTCAACCTAGGAAGTATGTGGTGCAAACGATTTATGTTTAAGATTGAAACACGTTCGTAATCACATGCTTCTATAAAACCAATCAAGAACGGATAGTCGGGGTTCAGTTCAGTGAGTACGCTAAGTACTTAAGTTCTTAATAGTCAATATAGAAACAGTAAAGAGATTCTGATCGAGAGCTGAACCCGACCTACAAGTGAATAATATTTGTATTAGAAAACTGGGCCAGACAGTAGTGATTAGTGTGTAAGTATCTTTGTACTAGTATTAAATAAACCCTTAAACTATCTTACGATCCTCTTTATTTGTGCGCAACACGTACACAAATAGTCACGACAACCCCCTCGTGACAATATCTATTGCTGTTGTAACATTTTGAAAAGATTCAGGCATTGTCGACAATAGTTGTAAAATCAACTCACCTTTGTCTCTTCCACCAGGCGTCATTAGCTCGCAAATACTATTATTAAATTCTGTTAGAATCCTACTTAAAGGTGTCCCTTCTATGTATTTTAAACTTCTAAGCTTCTTCTGCAGCATAACTTGAGTTGAAAATCTTTTTTTTCCATATGTTCGTCCTAAGCTTTCCATAATTTCTTTTGCTGTCATTTTTGTTTTTACAGATTCTAAGATGGTATCTGACAAACACTGTATGATTGCTTGCTTTTACATCATTCTTTTTCCAGCATTTCAATTTGTCCTCATCGGTGGCTGCAGGCTTTGGCTCTGTTAACACTTTCAAAAGTTCCTGTTGTTCGAGCAATAACTTTATTCTGAACTCCCAGTTTGAATAAGAGCTTCCATCAAATGGTTTAACAAAAAAATTATTTTCCGCCATTTTCCACGATTTTTCTTGTAATTTTCCACGTCCTGTGTATTCCCGGTTTTTTTTTTCCTAACCTCAAATTCTTTTCCTCAAAATTCCAGAGTTATTTCTTATTTTGCCCTTACCACTGGGCCCATAACCTGTAGTAGGTACGTGGATCGTAATGACTAAGGCACTAATTATTTATTTAACATACTTTATTAGGTGAAAAACCGTAAAAACAATCACAGGACGCCAACAATACTTTATTATTTTATTCCGACACTGTACGTACTCTGGCGCCATCTAAAGTGAATCTAGTAAACTTACTATTAAACATTATTTACTGCATTACAGAATTCTATGCTACTGTGTCAATAATGCAGAATTATAGAACTTCAACAATACAAAACTATCAAATTTCATTAAATTTGTTTGCAAGATGGCGGCGAAATTTCAATCTTTCAAAAAACACAATTTTTAGTTTTTGCTCGATATTTTAAAAACTTCTTTAGATATTTTAAATTTTGATACGGCGTCTGATTGGGCTTAGAATAGCGCAACTTTTTTCTTAATTAAACAAACTCGTATCTTTTACCGTTTCCGAAATACCCACGTAGTTGCTTTTATTTGGGACACCCTGTATATTTACTGTACTCAAGTAGGAATATATTTGTTTAATCATCACTTATTTTTTTCTGTGAATATAAGCATTTTACGGATGCAAAGAGGTTTAAAGTCTAGTTTTTGCAAAAGGTTACGGCACATTTATAATGTGTACGGGGGGGGGGGTGATAAAAGATTTATTGGTATTTTACGGAGCTGACGTACGGTTCATGAAAAGGCGTTGCGCAATGGTTGCTTAAATAACTATAGATGCTGCTATAAGTTGCTGTTTTGTCTTTCACATGCTGAACCCCAATTTTATATATATATATATATATATATATATATAGATATCCGCTGATCGTTGTGACATCCTGGCGTAAAAATTTTAGATACCTTGTGACATCATTCGACGTCGTGACATCCAAATTCGGATGTCACAATGTTTTTCCATGTTTTTGGTACAGTCCTGATGAGGAGAACCCGGGTGTGCCTAAATTAAATGGATTCACAGCATACCAGGTGTATGCTGAAGAATACAGCAAAATTTTTAAAAAGTTTTGACACCAAAATTTCCGTGTGTATTGGCGCGAGTTTATTCAAGAATCGATCCAATTGATATTCATTACTCTGTGACATCCAATGTATATTTTCATCTTAAATACACGCACTTGTAGCATCCGTCAAAGCGACAACCTTGTATTATGCCTATTTTGTTAGTTAAATTTGGTTCATTTTTTATTTTGGGGCTGCTGTTGCTATGTGTTCCACCGACTCACTTGATATGCATCTTTGTAAAAATATTTAAAAATGTTAGCATAATAAATAATGTTAGCTAACTTATTGGGAACATAAATATAAAATATAAATAAATATTTCTTCATGTACCTCAGAGCAAAAGTGAATTTACTAACGAACTTGGATAGGGATTTGATAGTATTTGTGAATTGCTATCTCCGCCCTCCTTTTTACGACGTAGTTAAAGTCAGATGAGTAAAAAGAGCGCTAAATTTTAATCTAGCTACGTCAAAACGTACTGATTTATAATAGTATTTTTTTAACTCCACTCAGTGATTTTTTAGCAAAAAAAAATCTGCTAAATTAAATAGAGTTCTTATAAATCAATCAATACATATATAAAGGAAAAGGGTTGTTTTTTTGTAACCGCTAATCTCAGAAACTGCTTAACCGATTTTATTGAAATTTGGAATAGGTACATGTTCCATGAGTTTTTCTGTCTGGTTAAGGCATTTTTTTTACGCTACGACACGTTGAAGTCAGGCTAACTGACAAAGCCAGTTATTACTTGGCTAGTTATTTATAAAATAGCTAATTTTGGTATGTTTGCTTAAAAGTATTTTAAGTGTGTTATGGCTTTTAAAAAACAAAAAAATATTTAAAGTAAAGAAAAATTATGAACGCTGACGAAAATAAAGAGATCTAGGTACTTATTACATATCTAAAAGATTGTCACATGGTGAGCTGTTAGGCATTGACATAAAATATTTTGAATTAAATTAAATTAAATATTACACAATTTGTCAAAAAAATCGCTCAAAATGTTTTGGATGGTGTCTAAGACCAACGGTTGACTGACAAGAGGAAAAAAACTAAAAGAAAAGGTTTCAGTTTCTTTATATTATTGGTATTATATTTAAAGCATCTCAAAAAAAGCAGGCAATTTTTTTAAATATTAAAAATTTTAAAATATGTTTGTTTTTTTCTTATAAGCGCTATGTTTAATCAAGAATTTGTGGAAAAAATTATATTTTCTTAATTTTGCGTAATAAATGATCAAAACGTATAGTAATTAAGAAATGTCATTTTGCATTTTTTTTCTTCTTTAGCTTTAAACCAGTTTTAATAATACTGAATTATTTATGTTTTTAAAATTATTTGCAAATCCCTTTAATTTTAAAAGCAAATGTTTAATTGTGCCCGGTTTTAGCGCTATCTAAATTGATATTATATAAAAAAGGTTTGATTAAGTGATTGGCATAATTTTCGTCAAATGCTGAGATATCTGAGGGCACGACAGTGCCTCGCCAAGTTTGCGCTGCCGTAACATCTTTTCTTGACACATTTCAGCCCATATTTGACCTATCTAATACTCTACTTCGGAATGCGCTACGAATCTCAAACTTTGCACAGTCGTAGATCTTCATGAAGTTAACAACACCTCCAAGTTTCATGAAATTCCATAAAGTAGTAAAGTAGTTACGAAATTAAAAAAAACGTTGAAATTGGCACTCACTCACTCACTCATATATAGATCATCAAAATTCTACTGTACTTCCAGACATGCTACCCAAGTAACATTATTACCACTCAAGGTTTTATTAATTTTGTTCCTAGGTTATTTAGAGGGTGCTGTTATGGGTTTTAGGATCAATTTGGCTACATAAAGGTAATTTATATTGCTAATTACCTAAAGGGGTGTTATACAACCAAAAAGTGATTTATAAAGGGAGTATAATAAAACTGATATTCCTTCTGTTCCTTTTAGATACTTTTGGTTTTATTAATTTCTGATTTATAAAGATGGTCTTATAAAACCATTTTACCTAAAGTTTTTAAAAAGAAATAAATATAAACTTTGGTCATTTAGTTTTTTTCATTACTTTAGGTCATCACAAAAGTGTTTTATAATTGAGCTAAAAGGTTATCTTATATCCCTTAGTTTTTATAGTTACCAGTAGTCTAAAAGTAAATATGATTAGATAGGCGGCCATATAGAACCTAGTTTCTTTAGGGTTTTTAAGAGTGGTAAATATAAACTTTAGACTTTTGGTTTTTGCCATTACTTTTAGGCATTTTAAAAAGGTTTTATAGGAAGGCTTAAAGGTAAACTTAATTCTTTTGTATTGATAGTTACCCATAGCTGTATATTAAATATTATTTAAATAGGCGGCCATATAAAACCTTGTTTTCCTTAAGGGAACAGAAAGAAGTAAATACTTTCGTGTTTTAGTTTTTTAGGTATTTCTTGTAAAAATAATAGATATACCTATAGGTACAGATTGGTACCTACCTATTGCAAGATTGATTACTTAAAGCCCAATAATTAATAATTGTTGAGTTTCCGTCGTCCTGGGTAGGACACCCAGGCCTAGATAAGGCCTGTTTTTACGGCCAATATAAGAGGTTGCCCTGCAGCCTGCAGGCACAACGAATACCATTGCACTTGGCCTCTCGATTGTGTCGAAATTGCACGATAAAAAACATTTAAAAGTGTTGAAGCGTATAAACGCTTTTAAACACTTTAAAAACAAATACAAAAAATTTAAGTGAGGTTATGTTGACTATGTTTACATTGTTCTTTTTTGTTGGTTTCATAAGGGCACTCAAAAATCCTTGCTGCGATACAGTAACAAATAAAACCAAGTGACCACTATAAAACCATAATGCCGTATATAAATTTATTTAAAAAATATTGTAAAGAGAAAATATTTATCTAGTCGTTTTAGCAGTGTTTTTTAACAATAATTTTACTTTAATTTTGATTTATGTAAACCAAACAGACTTTTTTAATGGTGAATAGTGTAAATGATTTTTTTTTAATTTTAAATATTTGTTATTTTGTTATTAAAAACTATTAAAAAGCATTCTTGAGCTGGCGCGCTTGTTTTGAGAGCTTTTTAGATACGATTTTATCAGAAAAATAAATCTGGCAGGCAATTCATCAACAAAACGACAAATTCGGTATATTTTTATGTGATAAAATAATTTTGGGCCTCTGACATTTTTAGCAATTTTGTGACCTAAATTATTTTATATAGCCATTGTGAATCTAAAATATCGCCATAGCTTTTATAGGAAAACTTCTTTACTCTAAAGGTATTATGGTATTCAACAGAATCGCCAGGATACCAAATTACCAAATCTAGTTTTATAATAGGATAGAGGACGTTTCTGAGTTGCTTTTAGAACCTGGCATAATAGCTTTAGACTCTAAAAGGTTCTATACTGGTGGAACCGCTAGAGGGCGAAGCTGGAGTTTTTTCTTATGGTTTTATAGTGAGTTTAATACATAGGTTGCCACCACCAATTGGGGAGTCCCATTTAGGAGGTCTAAGGGGTATATAAGGGTAATGGGAACGTGCTAGCGACCAAACATTGAAACTAATGGTTTTAAGGAAAGGCGCTGGCAACCTTTTAGCTTCTGCTATAAATAAAGAAATGTTACTTGGGTACAAAGCTGAAATTCAGCAGACTGATACAAATTATGACCAAACCCCAAAATTATAATTTACTCCCCTCCCCTATACATGTAAATTTATGTAAAAGTAACATTGCCCACTTCCAGAAATGGCAGACTGTACTATGATAAAACTATAGGAAAAAATTTAAAAACCCAAAATTTTAATTTGCTTCCCTCCCCTATAAATGTAAAGTTGTATAAAAGTAACATTGCCCACTTGCAGAAACACTCGAAAGCAGAGCTTTGGAAGACCGAGGAACTATGACAAAATTAAAAAACCCAAAATTTTAATTAACTTGCCTCCCCTATAAATGTAAAGTTATGTAAATTAACATTCTTCACTTCCAAGAACGCTAGAGAGCTCAGTTTCGGAAGACTGATAGGAACTATGATAAAACTATGAAAAAATTAAAAACACCAAAATTTTAATTTACCTTCCTCCCCTATAAATGTAAAGTTATGTAAAATTAACATTGCCAACTTCCAGGAACACAGGAGAGCTGAGCTTTAGAAGGCTAATAGGAACTATGATAAAACCATGGAAAAATATAAAAAAAACCCAAATTTTTAATAAGGCATTGCAAAAGTTTTGAACAACATTCCTCACATTTTACTACTATAAAACTTAAATATTATCCAAATCTTTTAAAAAAGGAGTGAAATCATAACATTTCATGTAAAAAAAACAAAGTATGCGAAAGTGGTATTCCGTAAAAAGAATTGAGATAAAAGTAAAGCCAAGTTCTCCAATACAAATTTCAAAATAAATCATTCTTACTAGTTTGAAAATGTTTTTCTAAACTTGGCTATTAGGGCTGCAAATGACTCTTGGGCACAGTGCTAAATTAAACGTAAAGAAGTTTGGCTGGAATAGCAAAGTTTAAAAAAACATTTCAAAACTAGTAAGAACCATTCATTTTGAAATTTGTATTGGAGAACTTGGCTTTATTTTATCTCAATTCTTCTTACGGAATACCACTTTCGCGTACTTGGCTTTTTTTTACATGAAATGTTTTTGTTATGATACCCTACACTGAAAAAAAAAAACGATTTTATTATTAACAAATATTTGGTAAACCTGATTTTTGTTGTGCTCATTAAAAAATATTAAAAGCAAATATCATTAATTATTGGTAACAAACCTTTTTTAAAGTGTTTAGTTATAAATAATATATCATTTGTTTCTTTAATAATTTGATGTTTTTGTAAATATTAATTGCCTTATATTAACCATAACCAAAACACTCTTTCTTTTAAGGTAACAGAACGTCTTTGTTATTAATACTTAAAATTTCCTAAATATAATTATACTCTTAATATTGGCAAATATTTCTTTGTATTTCTTACAACAAACATTTTTTTGTATAATGTTATGGCGTGATTTTGTTATTATAACGGTCTGAATTGGTTTCTATTAATTACTTCGTAAAGTTCAAACAAATTTGGTTATTATTAACAAGCGATATTATCGAGCAATATAACTTAGTACCGTCTCGTCCACAGAACACCAGTCCCGGCTCGGGCATTGTCGCGCGAGGTCGTGACGTTTCGGTTGATATTCTGTAGGGGAGAGCGGGGCTAGTTAAGCCACTTTTTACATAAATGCAAATAAAAGCATTGCTATATTACACTGAAAAAAAACCGATTTTATTATTAACAAATATTTAGTAAACCTGATTTTTGTTGTAAATAAAAGCATTGCTATATTACTTACAGTTTTACAATTATAATATGTTTAAGGCAAATATTGGTTTTTAAAACTATGCATTCAAACTTAAAAAACACTTTTTTCTAGCACCCTAGCAAGCGGCCCAACTAACCCCACCCACGGAGTAAGTTGGGCCATACGATGGGGCAAGTTGGGCATGGTTGAATAATTAGGAACTGTATATATATGCAACATAAAATAACAGGAAATTCTTAGATTATTTTTATTGATAATAATAAAATACTAGACTTTAAATTTCTTAAAAAACAAACAATATAAAGTAACATAATTCTTGCTCTAGTCTGATTCGGAATTACGGTTTTAGCAAACATAAGTAAACCCTGCATCAGCACATGTTTCATGGGCCCAAAACTTGTAAGTTAAACATTGTACCCATTTTTCTTTTGGTTTGCTGTTTGAGAATGGTTCCATGCAGACTAGACAAAATGTTTCCTCTTCATCATCGCTGTCATCTTTCAGTGTCCTTTTCTGAGTAGTTTTTCTATGCTTCTTTTCCTTGAAGACATTTTTGGTTACAGATTTTTCTTTTTTTTTAAACTTTTTTCACGTTCCAACTCTTCTTTAACCGGAGTTTCAGTTAGTATAGCTGTTGACCATTTTCTTCGGTTGATATTCTTGGTCTTTCTTTCGCCAGCTTTCGGAAAAGCACGAATTTTTAAAATTTCCTCAGATCGATTAGTAATAATAGATCACACAATTTTAAGGCACCGGGTGTTTGCCTTAAATTTGAGTTGAAGGGTCTGTGTGATGTCATAAATAAATAAATGGCGGCTTTTTTACTGTTTTTTCACAATTTTTGGCTTATAACTTCTGCCAATAACTTAGTTTTACAGAAAAACTAATCGTTTTTTGTTTGCAAGAGAACACCAATCAAGATACCGCGTGAACAAGTCCACAACTAGGGGGCCTAATATCCATAAGAGGGTAAAAAACAGATAGAATATAGCATATATTAATAAGAGACCGCAATATGCCCGATTCCAGTCGAAAGCGTTTCAGCGTTGCCAAAGCTAACTTTGATAAATAACTACAGGCGCAAGTCGTCGCAGTCTTCAAGAGGCGGACAATCTAAAACATTTGTTTAGGGCGAGAATTATTACATGACGTGATTTTTAGTCCATCATACGTACGCATGCTGATTTTAACCTTAAAATAAAAAAAAATGTTTTTAGAAAATGTATGGGGTTAGCTGGGCCGGCACACGGCAATCATGTTTGCGTAAATATTAGCATCGTTATAATTTCATTAAACTCTGTCTTAATATGTAAAGTTAACTATAAATAACCGAATGGGGGCATGCAGGTGTTATAAAACAATCTGGAAAATGTTTTCCGAAATAACAAAGTTACTTACGAGGTCCAAAAAAAAATGCCTCTGTAGTGCAATAGCGCGTATAAAAATAGCGCGTATCAAAATAGCGCGTATCAAAATAGCGCGCTCATTTGAGCGCTGTTCAAAATAGCGCGTGATCAAAATAGCGCGTATCACAACGGCGCGTTATCAAAATAGCGCGTATCATAATGGCGCGTGTTCAAAATAACGCGTATCAAAATAGCGCGTATCAAAAGAGCGCGTATCAAAATGGCGCGTGTTCAAAATAGCGCGTATCAAAATAGCGCGTATTCAAATTAGCGCGTATCAAAATAGCGCGTGTTTAAAATACCGTGTGTTCAAAATAGCGCGCCTTAAAATAGCGCGTCTAAAAATACCGCGTTTTGAAAGATCGCCATTACAAACGTCGCTGTTACAAAATAGTTCGAGTAAGGGGTCTCTTTCTAACATATTTAAAAAAAAACCGAACCGAACCGATTCAAACCGCACCGAACTGAAATGAACCGAACCAAACCGAAACATTTTTAGTATAGCAAGCCATCAGTTTATTTAACGGTTAAGTAAGTATAACTCATCTGACCTTGCTCAAACTGTTTACGTGAATATACCTAAGCAGACCTGATACGCGCTATTTTTAATACGTGCTATTTTGATACGCGTTATTCTGATCACGCGCTATTTTGATACGCCCTATTTTGAACACGCGCTATTTTGATATGCGCTATTTTGAACACGCGCTATTCCCAAAATGCGCTGTTTTGAAAAGCGCTGTTTTGATACGCGCTATTTTGATACGCGCTATTTCGTTACAGAGCAAAAAAAATAGGTCAAAATCTGTGTCTTGGAGATACACACATCACAGATTCTCACTGCGGACTAATGCATGAGCAAAGGCGACTTTGCCACGTGGGTGGCGCTGGCAGCTGACGTCTAATTGTCGAGATAATAAGGGTTTCTCAACGTGCCCTTATGCCCAACGAGCCCCGCTCTCCCTTACGTATGAGCCGCAGTCTAGACCGAACCGACCCGACGCCCTACGTAGCATTGTATTACAGACCGTCGCAGACACTCATAGAGAAATGTCTCTGCAGACACTGTGCCTAAAAATCAAGGGGACGCCATATTTTGGGAAGAACATTGACCAAACAAAGTATAGTTTTTGTGCTAATACAGACCTAAATACGCGGGTATTTTTATGGGGGTTATTTTATCATAATGGTGTTTTGGTTGCAAGAGTCGAAGTGAACAAAAAGTCATCAGGAATAACGCTTTAACGGTAGAAATAAAGCTTCAAGAATAAAAACGTATTCATTGTATAAACTTTTTGTTCTGTGGAAACTGATTGCTTTATAAACAAACAGTAAATAGGATTGATTTTTAATTAACTGATTTATTTGCTAATTGTCGACAAATATCCACAGGCGTAGGCTTTATTTGTTTTTAATATAAAATTCATACTCTTTTTTTTTGTTTCAGATATCCGCTTAAAGATGGAAACTATCTGGCTTTGGTCGTCCACAATAACATAGTAAGTGTTATTTATTATTTTTTTAGAATGCTTTATATTTGTATTTTGTGATTTTAATAATTTTAAATTTGATGTCATTTGAATCATGGCTTCAATTCTTTGAATTAATTATTAAAGATTTTTAAGCAAAGAGCCTTTAGTATGAAAATGTGAAGTTTAAACCTTTTAACTTAAAGCAAACATTTAATTCTCTGCACAGTGGCGTATATAGAAAAAAATTCGGGGGAGGGGTCGAGACGGTTTTGGGGGGGGGCGAGACCTCATGAGGCAGTATTTTAGGCTATTTTATGTTTATATTCATAAAATATGTGGAAAATATCTAAAAAAACTTAACTTTAAAAAGGGGCCCAGGCCCCCCCTTATATACGCCACTGGTTCTGTATTAAATTTACAAATATATAAAATTTTTTTTTTTTTCAGGTCAGCACTGACTTGAAGGTGGAGGAAGTAATTGAACAACGGAGAAACATTTTAAAAAAACACGGGCTACCCATGCGGCCTTTCATTATGGTGGAGTCCCCGAACTTATAGTGAGGTAAAATCAGTTTATGTCAGATTTGACAAAATTTTGTGTGCATCTCACATGGAACAAACGTGTGTACCTTTCCAAAAAAAAACAAAGATTACCAGCCACCATAAAAAAATTTGACTCCACTTTTATAATAAAATTCAAATAAATATTTTTCATCAAAACAACTTGCTTTTTATTATTATTAAAATTCTCTTATTATTCTATACCTTATTCATTTCTATAGGGTTGATTGGAAAAAAGACACCAATCACACAACTTTATTTCTTTTTGACAATCCATTTTCGTCTTCCTAAGCCTAAGGTGTAGCCTGAGGAAGACGAAGAAATACAGGTGTGTGATCAAAAGTGGTGTCCTTATTTCCATTAACCCTATACAAATATACAGGGTGTTCATTTTAAAACTTCCCAACCAAGATATCTCGAAAATGATTTTTTTTTTGAGAAAAAGTAAAAACATGTCAATTAATTTATTAAGGAGGACACATTTTGGCTATCTTATAGTCTTTGTAGTACACACCCCCTTTGAAAAAAAAGGTGAATATGTCAAAAACAAATTGATAGATTTTCAAAATTTGTACACCTTTGTAAAGATATTTAAGAAACCTTCAAAAAAAAGTGTCAATTGACCCACTTTCCATATTTAAAATATAGGGGTAAAATGTACCCCTCAAAGGGGGTGTGTACTACAAAAATTTTAAGATAGCCAGAATGTGTCCTCCTTAATAAATTAATTGTTTTGGCATTTTTTTAAAAAATCATTTTCGAGAAATCTGAGGTGGGAAGTTTTAAAATGAACACCCTGTATTTTAAACAGAACGTGAAACCTACAAATACCTTATTAATGCAAAATAACTAAATATAATTACAGCTACTAATTATATAATAACCCATAATTAATTAATTTAATATTAAATAAGAATGGTCCTTATAATAAATATACAGTATATTAATAATTAAACTCACATATATTTTTAAATACCAACAATATATTAGTGCTTAATGTAGCTTTTTTTAAATATTACCAGACGATTTTGTTTTTATTAACAAATATTTGTTTCAATTGTTGAAATTTCTGAATTGTTACCTGCAAACAAATATCTAGTAAGCCAAATATGGGCAACGCATTTGGTAACAGTTACAAAATGTTTGTTATTGTTACAAAATTCTTCTCTCAGTGTATTTTATATCAAAGTTAAAAATATATAATGTGCAATTAGCGCTATTGTTGAATTTAAAATTTAGTAAACAGTAATCTGCCAAATTATTTTTTACTTTTTAGTGAATTTTTTTAATAAAATCGGTTAACTTAAAAACATTTTTTTACTTATTTTATTTTTTACTTTTTGTTTTTCATAAAATTGTCTTGTCACCAAAATTTTGGATTTTAAAATACTGAATTTACCTCCTTTACCCCCTCACCTAGCCAAACTTCCCATTTTTGTTTATAAAATTGTATTTTTTCTAGATCAATTGATACATCTGGAAACCGCAAGTTTTTATCTATTTTTATAACAAAGTTCTGAATTTACCATTTATCTCCTTTACCTCCTTACCTACCCCCTGTTTTTTTTTTCATAAAATGTTATTGTCAATAGTTCAAATTAGAAATCTATAAACCGTATGTTCGTCCCTATTTTGGTTCCAAAGTTATGAATCTATCCCCTTTACACCCGTCATCCACCACCCAAATTTTTTTCAGAATATTGTTTTGTCATCGGACCTTCATCACTGTGCCAAATTTGGTTCAAATCGATTAATTCTCGATTCGCTTAGAGGCCTTCATGCACTTTTCGTGTCCATGCAAAGTTGACTCTCGCGGTTGAAAGTCCTTACCTTTGGGAACATACTTCCACTTTCTGTGAAACTCATGCCAAATAAAATATGGCGGCTCAAAAAATGAAAATAGAAGAATTTTGAAAAATTCGGAATTTTTTTATTTCTTAACCGCTTTTTTTCTAATTTTATTTTATTTTGACTATAGTGCACATTTATAAAAACTATTAATCATTTGCATTTTTATTGTTCCTGTGTCTCAAAAAAAATATTTTCCTCAACATTATGTTTTTTTGTCGTGTTTTTTGCGTTTTATCGAAAAACTGCTGATTTGTTGTATCCATAGTGGGTTTCATTTTTACTATAAGTTGTTAGCTCCCGCTAAATTTCGCGGTTGTTTATATATATTTTAAAACCACACAATTGTATGAAGGACAAAGCGCATTTCGCGTATTTGGACATGCGCACCAACAACCAGTGAGATCCTTGTCGACCGCCTCGAGAAAATGGCGAGTTAATTTCGTTCTCCAACTATTTCAAATATCTACACCTGAAAGTGCTCGATTTTTGTATACTGAAACATAGAACTAGAAACTTCAGCCCTTCAGCTACGTGGTGACATCATTAGATTCAATCAGGGGCCCCTTAGAAGTGGAGAATTTGGCTGCAAACGGGTGAGTGCATTTGTATCTGATTACCGTTGTGTGGCACCAAATATTTTACCTATGGACGTTTGATTATTTCGTAATTTCATATCAATATATTTATGTTTGCTCGCGCTTTCATTAATTAAATATTTACAGTTCATTGCATTTATCGTTTTTCTTACTGCGGGCATAATATAGATGTTCCTTGCGAGCCGAATTATTTTAAATTAAATCCATACGACGGTATTAATAGGTCGGCCACTACTTTCAAGCCGAAAAACAAGGCGGCCTTGAATTTTTTCGCATCGTATTTGCAACCAGAGAAAGTCGTCGGTGTGGTGCAGCGCAGTGCACGTGTCTACCGCGTGGTATAAACAAAGCGAAGGAGTCAAAACAAACAAGCACATGTTCAGTGTGTTAGGTGTGTTTCATATCATTTCGATATTTAAAACAATTTTCATCAATTGCGATAAATTAGTGCATATTTTCGACAATTCGTCATTTTTCTATTTCAGAAGCATTAATTTAGCGTTAATTGTATATTTACCGACAATTTCGTCATTTCAAAGGTAAAATCATGTCTGTCAAAAAAGCCGCGCAAAATCGCAAGGGTTATTTATCTGCGATCACCGAGTGTTATGTGTTGTCACAGACCGCGGAAAAGGATGAAAAAGCGAGAAACGAGTTTCAAGTGAGGTATTCCGATTTGGATGAAACCTTCGGTAAATGCATGCTGGCACATAATGACGTCATTATGTTGATAGACGACTCGGACGACGAGGAGTTTAAAACACAGGATGCGATCCTTTCAGAAGCTCGTAAATATTTTTATGCGTGTAAGGGGGTTTACTCTTAAATATTTCCGGTTGAGGCCCCAACCCTTTCGGGATCATATGTTCGACAAAACGAATCTGAAACTCCAAAACTCAAAGAGTTAGGTATTCCCATATTCCGAGGTGATAAAAAATTATGGCCAAGCTTTTTCGATCTTTTTAATAACATTATACATCAAAATCAAATTCTAAGTAACGTTCGAAAACTTCAATATTTATTTTCATATCTCGAGGATGAGCCTTTAAAATAGCTAGCTTATCTGATCAAAATTATAAAATTGCTTACGACAAATTAGTCAATAGATATCAAAACAAGCGAGACCTCGCAAATGATGCTTTAAGCTCAATTATGAACTCCACCTTAAAAAACGAGTCAGCTAAAGAATTACGTAATTTAATTGACACCTTTTCTGAATCCCTAGAAATTTTAAAATCACTTAGCTTTGACGTTGACAGTTGGGACTTTATTATTTTTTTCATTTTGTTAGAAAAATTGGATATTCCGACGCGTTCAAATTTCGAAATGAGTCACGCCAATACTAATAACGAAAATCCCACTTTTCAGTCACTTTTTCAATTTCTAGAAAAAAGATGTAAAGTTTTCGAATTACTTCCTCAATCAACAGCACCCAAAAAGGTGCCTATCTATCAAAAATCAAATTCTATGCAAAATCATTCTTGGCAAAAGCCTACCTATCAAAATTCAAATTCTATGCGAAATCAGTTTGGACAAAAGCCTACCTATAAATCATCCAATTCGCCTTTTATAGGACTGGCTGGCACCTCAACTAATTCAAGTACGGGAATAAAATGTTTCCGGTGTAATCAAGGTCACGTGCTTTCGAAATGTCAAACATTTCTTGATCTCTCACCTATCGATCGCCTATCTTTCGTCAAGCAGAAAAAATTATGTCTAGCGTGTTTTCATCCCTTGCATGGTGTAGATACGTGCAAATCAAAATATTCATGCAGGACTTGCAATAGTAAAAGGCACCACACTTTAACTCATATCTTAGAAACTAATCAAGAGTCTGGAAGCCAAGATACTAGTCCTGTCATTCACACACCACCTGTCAATAATCTTCATGTGTCATTAAATGCCTCAGGACCTTCATGTACCTTTCTTTTATGCACCGCCATAATAGATGTTATGGACGGTTGCGGAAATTTTCAACCTGTAAGGGCACTGCTTGATTCTGGATCACAGACAGGATTCATCAGTGAAAAGTGTATTCAGCGTCTTTATCTTCCTAGGCGAAGTTACACCACTGAAATATTCGGATTAAATCAGATGTCTTCTTTTACTTCCAAAGGGCTCGTTCAATGTCACATTAAGCCACAAGGACAAGTCACTCCTTTACTTAATTTCGAAGCAATTGTTGTTCCACAACTATGTTCCAATATGCCTACATTCTCTTTGAACGATAATCAGTGGAAACACTTGGAAAACCTTAAACTTGCCGACCCATCTTATTTCAAATCTAGACCTGTGTACCTGGTTATTGGTTGCGAGCTATTCGCACAGATATTCAAGGAGGGCAGGGTTCTTGGACAGGTAGGGCAGCCTTCAGCCCTTAAAACTATCTTTGGCTGGGTCGTCATGGGAAAGGTTGACGAAGTAGGTAGTCTTACGGAACGAACCAGTTGTTTTTTAACGAGTCATTCACCTCCTTTAGAGGTCATTCTCCCTAGGTTTTGGGAAATCGAACATTTGCCTAAAAAACAA
Source organism: Aspidapion aeneum (assembly GCA_963576565.1). Lineage (NCBI taxonomy): Eukaryota > Metazoa > Arthropoda > Insecta > Coleoptera > Brentidae > Aspidapion > Aspidapion aeneum. The sequence goes on from OY755040.1 coordinate 96,462,582, forward strand.
ATCTTATCAAAGGAAGAAAAACAAGCAGAATCAATTTTTACTGCTAGTGTATTACGGCAACCGAGCGGTAGATTCATGGTAGATCTTCCGTTTAAAGATAAAATAAACCCTGACCTAGGAAATACTTATCCGCAAGCTTATCGTAGATTTTTACTTCTAGAAAATAGATTAATCAAAAATCCTGATCTGTACACTGCCTATTCAAGTTTCATGCAAGACTATATCGATTCTAATCATATGAGTTTAGTTTTATCTAGTCAACCAAAGGTCGACGTATCGTGTTTTTAGCACATCATTGCGTACTAAAGCCGGAAAGCTTAAGTACAAAATTAAGGGTAGTCTGGGATTGTTCGGCAGTCACCCCAAAAAATATTAGTCTCAATGACACATTGTTATCTGGACCGAAACTTCAATAGGATATTGCTTCTTTACTCCTTACGTTTCGTCTTAATCCTATTGCCTACATTGCTGATATCAAACAGATCTTCCGTCAAGTCCTTATCAATCCTTATCACCGTCCTTATTAAAGGATATTGTGGAGGTTTTCTCCACAGGACCCACTTTCAGTGTGGGAACTTTCTACTGTCACTTTTGGCATGACATGCTCACCTTTTCTAGCCATGCGTACCTTAAATGAGCTGGCAGAGAGAGAAAAGGAACGTTTTCCTATGGCTAGTACTATTCTAAAAACGTCAATCTATATCGACGATATCTTGGGAAATAGCCCTTCGCTTTCTGAAGCTCTCTCCCTTCAAACAGAACTCAATGATTTGTTGAAGTCGGGAGGATTTGAACTTAAAAAATGGGCAAGCAATTGTCCTGAGTTATTGGCAACATTGCCAGAGTCCGATCGTCAAATGCCTCTCTCTTTCGACAAGGAGGAACCCCACTTTATCAAAGTTTTAAAACTTCAATGGCATCCAAAAAACGACATTTTTTCTTATCAATGCCGAATGAAGGACAAACCCCCAACCAAACGTTCTATTTTATCTATCATAGGGACAATCTTCGATCCCTTAGGTTTTCTTTGTCCCTTCTTGCTACAAGCAAAATTTATTTTGCAACAGTTGTGGATATCGAAAATAGGCTGGGACGAAGAACCAGATTCTTCTATCATCGACTCTTGGAACAAACTTCGTTCTGAATTCCCGCTACTTTCCAATTTTCAATTACCCCGACAAATCAAACTGTCAAAAACCAATACCTGTCAAATCATCGGCTTCTGTGACGCTTCAATTCAAGGCTACGCAGGCGTCGTATATTTTCGCGTAGAAGAGGAAAACAATATATCTGTTTCTCTCATATCTGCAAAATCTAGGGTCGCGCCTATAAAGTCACAAACTTTGGCTAGGCTAGAACTCCTAGGCGCATTTCTTTTAAGCGAATTAATTGACTTCGTTTTGTCTAGCTATGAAGGAAAAATAACTTTTACAAATATCGTTACTTTATACGATTCGCAAGTCGTATTGTACTGGCTTTCATCCCCTCCTAATCGCTGGCAAACCTTTGTTGGAAATCGAGTCAGTAGAATCCAAGAAATCATTCCCTCAAACTCCTGGCGCTACATTCCTTCTGCTTTGAATGCAGCCGATATTGCGTAACGAGGGGCCACCCCTTCACAGCTCATGTCACATGACATGTGGTGGAACGCACCGTCGTTTTTGTGGTCTCCCGAAAACGAATGGCCCGATTTTCATAAATCAAAAATGCCGATTGATTTCGGAGATATTAATCTGGAGGAAAAGCCAAAAGTCTGTTGCAATGCGATAATTGATGTCAACTTCTTAGATCAGCTTCTTATCAAATATTCATCTATATCAAAAATTCAACGTATCATTTGTTATGTCTTTCGAATAGTTAACCTTTTTCAAAACCATTCCTATCAAAAACCCACTAAGCCGCCGGACCAAAAAGTTATTTTTGAGAATATTGTTTTTCCTACTACCGGTGAGATGCAAAGTGCGTTACACCTTCTTATCAAACGCGTTCAAGGTTCTTGTTTTTCTGAGCATTTTTCCGCGTTATCTAAGGATAAACCAATACCGAAACCTTTGCGAAAACTTTCACCTTTTCTTGATGAGAATAATATCATTAGAGTCGGTGGCAGATTACAAAAATCTGACCTTTGCAAAACACCCCGTCTTACTTTCGAGTGACCATCGTTTAACTACTCTTCTTATCGAGTCCGCTCATCGACAATATCTTCATCCTGGGTTTAAAACATTACATAATCTGCTTTTACAGCAATTTTGGATATTATCTGCCAAACGGGCAATTCAAAGAACCATATCCAAGTGCTTGCAATGTTTTAGAATCAACCCTAAACCCTATAGACCGCCCATAATGAGTTCACTTCCCGCTCATCGAATCAATCAACTTAAACCTTTTTCGAGTGTAGCTATCGACTTTTGTGGACCTTTCTTTGTGATTCCTCATCGTTACCGTGGTTGTAAAGCTTTCAAATCGTATGTCTGTGTGTTTGTCTGTACGGCCACACATTGCGTGCATTTGGAATTAACCATGGAACTGTCCACCGAAGGGTTCGAGGTGCATTCCATCGATTCATTTCCAGACGCAAAAGCGTGACGCAATGCTGGTCAGATCAAGGCAGTAATTTTATAGGGTTTCGTAACCAATTACTGGATTACGCAAGAAGTGCTGCCACCAGACTTTCTATTCGTTGGCATCTGGGACCTCCTCTCAGTCCACATTTCAATGGCCTGGCAGAAGCTGGCGTCAAAAGTTTTAAAACTCACTTTGTACGAGTTGTCGGCGACCAGAAGTTGTCTATCATGGAGATGTCCACCCTTACCTGTCGCATAGAAGCCGTACTTAATAGTCGCCCTTTATCTCCTGCCTCTTCAGACCCACACGATCTTCAACCTCTTACCCCTGGGCATTTTTTGACACTTGAACCCCTTAATTCAGAAATTCCGGAGTCTGATTTGTCCGAGGTTCCCCTAAATCGGCTCTCGAGATGGCAACTAATCCAAAAACTACATAATGATTTTTGGAAACGGTATTCTATAGAGTATTTGCATACGCTACAACAGCGACACAAGTGGGCTGATTCGTCCCCAAATATCAAATTAAATGATTTGGTTATCATAACAAGTGATCACATTCAATCACCTTTGAAATGGCCGGTAGGTCGGGTCATCGAACTGCATCCCGGCGGGGACGGTCAGGTGCGTGTTGCGACGGTACAAACGGTTACCGGTGTTTATAAGCGGCCAGTTGTAAAACTGTGCCTCTTGCCAAATTAAAAGTAATTTTAATTTTCTACCTTTTACCGGGTATTACAATAGGTTTTTTTTATTTTTAATTTTTTTTGAATTTTTTGTTTGTTTGTTTTGCCTTTTTTCGGGATTTCGTTATCTCTAAATAAACTTACGATACTTATCTGTTTTCATTCATTTTTATTTATCGGTCGATTCTTTTTCTTATATCAATATCTGTCCGGTTGAGATTCTAAAATTGTGTGTTTTGGAGGGCAGTTATGTTAGCTCCCGCTAAATTTCGCGGTTGTTTATATATATTTTAAAACCACACAATTGTATGAAGGACAAAGCGCATTTCGCGTATTTGGACATGCTCACCAACAACCAGTGAGATCCTTGTCGACCGCCTCGAGAAAATTGCGAGTTAATTTCGTTCTCCAACTATTTCAAATATCTACACCTAAAAGTGCTCGATTTTTGTGTACTGAAGCATAGAACTAGAAACTTCAGCCCTTCAGCTACGTGGTGACATCATTAGATCCAATCAGGGCCCCCTTAGAAGTGGAGAATTTGGCTGCAAACGGGTGAGTGCATTTGTATCTGATTACCGTTGTGTGGCACCAAATATTTTACCTATGGACGTTTGATTATTTCGTAATTTAATATCAATATATTTATGTTTGCTCGCGCTTTCATTAATTAAATATTTACAGTCCATTGCATTTATCGTTTTTCTTACTGCGGGCATAACATGCTCAAAAAACTACAATATTGTTTTGAAAGTGGAAAAAATGTATAAAAATTAAAATACTCCACCATTCTAAATAACGTAAGAAAATTTATAATTTTTTGTAGTCGAAATTCTGGCAAATATAACAGCTTAAATATGACCGTCCTACGATTATACACCAATGTTTTCCCGACTATGTTTAATATCCTAGGGCCTGTCCATAAATTACGTAACGCAAAAATGCCGAAATTTTGACACCATCCCACCCCCCTGTGACGCACCTGTAACGAAACCACTGACCCCCCTAGAAAATTACGTAACGTTTGCTATCACCCTGCTTTATATATTTATTTATATTTTTTAAAGACATAAAATATTTTTTTAATGTTTATTCAACGAATCTTTTCTAGGTAGACTATGTAAATAGGCAGAGGGGTGAAAAAGAGTTCTTTATTTTTAATTTTAGCAAAATGTCAATTTTTGTGTTTTTTTTTACTTTTTTTTAAATTAGTCTTTAAAAAATTATTATGCAAAAAAAATCTTTTTATAAATTAGTTTATGGAAAAACGTACTTTTTAGAAAAGTATAATTTTTAAAAATAATTTTTTGTGAAAAATATTATTTTTGTTTTTTTTATAAATTAGTTTTTTGAAAAACTATTCTCATCGAAAAAATATAATTTTTTTCGAAAAATTTTTTGTGGGGACAAGAGGACAGGAAAGCTTTGATTTGATGAAAAACTAAGTTAAATAAAAATAAAAATTAAACAAAAATTCTCGCGGCGAATCGACCGGCAGCGAATTGTCCCATACCCTTTGATATACCAGCTGTCTTACAGGAGGAGCCATGGGCCCATGACTCATGGGCTCCCTTATTATTATTTAAGCAGTTATCAGCAAAATAAAACCATTAAACCTCTGGGTAGTCTTAAGCCTAGCCTCCCTTGGTCATAGGATATGATGAATTGAACATGCACTTATCTGATAGACGCCATTTGAAACACGAATTACATTACATTGACCCCGTGTATCATAATACGAAACTTGCAGAATATACAAATAGTTAGAACCGCATTTTAATAATTATGTTTTATTTGTCAGCAATATTTTATTATAACTTATAAGCAATAATTTAGTATAAAAGCATGTACACTATTGGAAATAAATCAGTATCGTACTCACTATTTTAATTGTATTAATTATAATTAGTTTTTTGTAGCAGAAAATAATAAAGGGTGTTTTTAAAAAACTACCCCCTACGTCATCAACCCTTAATTGGCGCAGTCAGCAGGATTGTGGAAGGGCTCTACGCAGAAGAAACCCGTCACTGTCAAGTGTTTGTCCGCAATCAGAACCACTCCCGGCAACCATTCATAGGTTCACCAGTAGAAGATAAGAACTAGAAGATAGGACCCATCCCGGCAACCATCAGCAGGTTCACCAATAGAAGATAAGAAGACTAGAAGATAGAAAGAACATGCATCTAAGCATCATAATTATATTGTAAGTTTATTTCAATATTTTAATGTCAGACGACGAACTTTCAGATCAGCTCAACCACAGCCTAAGATTCTCCAACATACCATGCCACCCCATCTTCAGACCACCCGTACTGCAGATCACACTAGCCACACCGATTCGACCAGAGATTCCGCTCAGCCCCTACCTAGAACCACTTATCCAAGGAGAAGCCATCATCCCCGTACTACCCATCCACGAAGAATTCACCATCTCTACCAACCTCAACCAATCATTCATTAAAGAAGATACCAACATGGCACCACCAGTTTTCGACACAAAGAATCTCTGCACCATCCCAGACTATGAAGGCAACCCAAACGAGCTCCACAACTTTATCAACGCAACAACCCTCCTCCTTAACCACTACTGGGATACCACCGACGTAAACAGCTTGGCCTGTAATCAAGAATACCCTCATCCAAAACTTCGCCGACCAACGAAACGAAAACTCTCTGACCAGAGACCTTGTCAATCTACGCCAAACTCAAAGCGATACTCCACAACAGTTTTATGAAAAAGTTATGGCACTCCTGAATACAATCTCAAACTACATAGAACTTCATAACGACAATGAAGCCATCAAGATTAGTAAGAAATCATTCTTCCAGAACCAGGCTCTGACGACCTTTCTAGCTGGATTAAAAGAACCACTGGGATCAACCATACGGGCCATGAAACCAAACTCACTTGCCGATGCCATCCAAAACATTCTAGAAGAAGACAATATCCGATACCTTCAAAAAGGATTTGCTATCACTCCACCAACCCAGACACCTCTAAGACTGACCGCTGCTCTTCCACCTCGACCACCGCCAGCTTCCCATCAACCATTCGGACCCAGACCTACATGGCCAACGTCTTTCAGATCAGCAGCTCCACCAATGTTCAACACCTTTAGACCATCAGCTCCACCAATGTTCAACGTCTTTAGACCTCAACAAAACTCCTTTCAACCACAGCAGAATAACTTCCAACCACGGCAGAATAACTTCCAAGGATCCTTTTCCACGCCAAGACCTGTCATTCAACCACCAAGATTTCAACCCCATCAGGCCAGGTCATTCCAAACTAGCTGGAACAACCAACCAGGCCCATCGCAATTCCCTAAACCAGAACCAATAAGCATAGCATCCAGGGCAGTATCAAGAATACCAAACCAAAGAATGCCGCAACAAAATACAACTCCTAGGTACCACATAGAAGAAATATACAATATTGAACATCAAGACAGCAACTACGGTTATGACAATACATATACAGAAGAAGACGTCTGGAACTACTATAACCAATATAACGCCCAGTACCCGGAAGAACAACAAGAATACACCTACGAGAGCGAAGAACAAAATTTTCAAGAAACCGAAAACCCAAAACGAAACGTAGTAGAACTCCACAACTACACCGACAAAAAAGAACTTCCGTATATTACCATAGCTGATCCACCTCTCAAACTGCTTATCGACACCGGTGCTACAAAATCATTCCTCAACCCAGAAATCGATTTCCGACACTTCAGGAACAAAATCAAACACACACCTTTTGTCGTGACGTCAATCTTCCAAAACCACTCTCAAGATCACTCCGCAGAAATTCCCATCTTTTCCGAATTTAACTCCGATATCAACATGAAGTTCTACCTATTTAAATTTCATCAAACATTCGATGGACTTATCGGACTAGACAACCTCAAGCCACTCAAGGCCAAATTGGATCTTCCAGAATCAAAATTAATAACTGAAAGAGCCACCCTTCCTTTGGAATACTACGAAACCAACAAAACACAATTTTACTCCATCCAACTGGAACCACATTCAATTACTCCAGTCAGGCTTCCAGTAAAAGAAGCCGAAGGAACCGTCATCTTGCCAAGACAAAATATCCAAAGAGCTACCTTAAGAGAAACACTAAGTACAGCCTGCAACCAGATGACATGGACAGAATTAATTAACGAAACCGACGAACTACTCCAAATTGCTTTAATGGAACCAGTCCACAGTTCCGAATTCAACCTCAACAACTTTAACCTGTATTCCGCAGATGTGCTTCCTCAATTGTCAGAAGATACAGCCTTTTTCGAACCAGAAATTCGAACAGATCACCTTAATCCAGAAGAAGAACTCAGCATAAGAAAACTCTGCAAAAAATTTGCCGACATCTTTTATTATCCAGACACGAAACTAACTTTCACCAATCAAATAAAGCACCATATTAAAACCAAAGACGAAATACCGGTCTACACCAAATCCTACAGATATCCTTATATTCATAAGGAAGAAGTAAAGAACCAAATAGAATCCATGCTGGACCAAGGCATTATAAAACCAAGCCAATCACCATGGTCATCACCAATCTGGATTGTTCCAAAAAAACCAGATGCTTCTGGAAAAATTAAATGGCGTATAGTAATAGACTACAGAAAAGTCAACGACAAGACCATAGATGACAAGTATCCGATTCCCAACATCAACGACATTCTAGATAAACTTGGAAGATGCCAATATTTTACAACTCTGGACCTAGCGAGTGGATTCCACCAAATAGAAATGGCCAAAGAAGACATTCAAAAGACAGCATTTAATGTAGAAAATGGGCACTACGAATTCGTTCGTATGCCATTCGGCCTTAAAAATGCTCCAGCCACCTTCCAAAGAGTTATACAACGTCCTGAAAGGTCTCCAAGGAGACATATGTCTCGTATACATGGACGACATCATATGCTACAGTACATCTTTACAAGAACATCTTGTTAACCTGGCCAAAATATTCCAACGACTCAGAGAAACTGGATTCAAAATTCAGCTAGATAAATGTGAATTCCTGAAAAAAGAAGTCGGATTCCTAGGACACATTATTACCCCAGAAGGCATCAAACCCAATCCAAGCAAAATAAAGGCCATTACCGATTACCCAATACCAAGAACTGCAAAAGAAATCCGTGGCTTTTTAGGACTACTAGGATACTACAGGAAATTCATCAAAGATTTTGCCAAAATAACTAAACCCCTGACAACATGTCTAAAGAAAGACGCCAAAATCAAGCTTACTCCAGAGTACCTCAATTGCGTAAAAATCTGCAAAAATCTACTAATCAACGAACCATTACTCCAATATCCTGACTTTTCCAAACCATTTAACCTGACTACCGATGCCAGCAATTTTGCTCTTGGAACAATCTTATCACAAGGACCTATTGGAAATGACCAACCTATAGCTTACGCTTCCAGAACTCTGAATGGAACCGAGTTAAAATATTCCACAATAGAAAAAGAAATGCTTGCAATTGTGTGGGCAACCAAGTATTTTAGACCGTACCTATTTGGAAGAAAATTTAAGATTTTGTCGGATCACAGACCACTATCTTTTCTGTTTTCACTGAAAGATCCCAACTCTAGATTAGTCAGATGGAGACTTAAGCTGGAAGAATTTGACTACGAAGTCGAATATAAGAAAGGAATATCCAACACAAATGCCGACGCCTTATCTAGAATTGAAATAAATACTAAAGAAGCCGAAGTAAAAGAAACAAACAAGGACCTTGAAAATATTTCACTAATCAACCACCCATCTTCATCATCTGATCCAACCGAATTTATCCCTAACTTGCCAGACGAGAATCAACCATCAACCTCATATGACCTAGCAGAATTAATAACCAATGAACCTGTGCAAAACCTAACACGATCAGAACTTGATGTAATCGACGAACTTTTCGAACAATATCAACTAAAAAAAACTAAAGAACAAGAAACCTCCAGTGATATTACAATACATACCGCCCAAGAGGACCCTATAGCAGGAATACCAATATCTGAAAAACCGCTTAACTACTTTAACAACCAAATAATGCTTAGAACAGTCAACTACAACCCAGCCAAACCAGTAATACTTGAAGCTTTCCCCAACAAGACCAGAATGTATGTACAACTTGGACGAGCTAATATTAAAACCGAAATAATTCACCTATTTAAACAATACATCGATCCGAAAAAGAAATATACAATATTGTTCGAAGACGACGAACTCAACATAACTACCAACAATATTTTAAAAGAAATATTTATTAACTCTGCATTCGACATTGTAAAATGCAACGTTCTTTTGGAAGATATCAACAATGAGAAAAGACAAAAAGAAATACTTATCAGTTACCACGAAAGTACCACAAACCACAGAGGGATCAACGAGACAGAAGCACAGGTTAGAAAAAAATACTATTAGCCAAGCATGAAAAAAGATATTGAAGAACTCATTAATTTCTGTCACATCTGTCAAACTAATAAATACGATAGAAATCCAGCAAAGCCGCTCCTTATGCTAACACCCACACCAACAAAACCTCTAGAAATCATTCACCTAGATACTTTTCAAGCTGGAGGACAAAAATTTCTGACAATTATAGACGCCTTCTCAAAATATGGGCAAGCATACCCAATTGATAGCGCTAACGCAATCTCTATAGTAAACGCAATTTTGATCTTTATAACTCACCATGGAGTCCCATATATGATAATCTCAGACGCAGGAACAGAATTTAAAAATGGAGTCTTTCAAGAATTCGCAAATACCCACAAGATCACCATCCACTACAATCACCCAGACAATCCACAATCTAATGGAATGATTGAACGTTTCCATTCAACTATTATAGAACACCTAAGAATTTTAAGAGAAACCAAGGAATCCATGACCATTAAACAACAAATGCCTTATGCAATCTTAGGATACAATAGTTCAATCCACTCTACGACTGGAAAAAAACCAATCGAAGTTCTCAATGGACACTTAGACGCTCGAGATCCATTTGACATTGACATAAAGAAAACTCTTATTAACAACTACACTCAAGAACATAGGGACAAAACAAAAGCTATCTATAAAGAACTTAACGAGAAGTTACAACACAATAAGGAAAAATACATCCAGAAAAGGAATGCGGGAAGAGAACCACCTATTAAATACAAACCTTGTACCAAAGTCTATACCAGAAAAACACTAAAACGGAACAAACTACTGCCAAGGTTTTCCTCCAAAACCGTCAAAAAAGATAATATCGTGACCATAGAAACACAGGATACATCCGTACATAAGAAGAATATCAAAAGTCATCCCCACAAAAAGATTAATAAACAAAATTCTTCCTTACAGATGTTCCTTGGTCAAAGCCAAAGAAGTCCAGATCCAAAACCTTCGGGACAACCCAGGGATCATGCCACTAAAACTGGGCCAGGCGAAAATCCAAATTAGTACACACGACTTCATTCATTACTTCAACCTTATACCACTAGCTAACGAAATCAACTCTTTGAAACAAGAATATAAAGATGTCACCAACGCAATCAACCAAGGACTAAGTTATCCACATTTTCACAGTCTACAGAACTTTGACAAAAGCCTCCAGTTTCTACTAAGAACATGTGAAGAGAAGCTTCAAACAATTTTTCCTCACTACTGAACCAAAAGAGGTATCATTAACGGTCTAGGAAGCCTCATCAAAATCATATCTGGAAACCTAGATCAGGAAGATTCAAAAAAATACGATAATGCCATTTCTATCTTAGAACAAAACCAAAATAACATTATCAGTCAAGTCAACCACCACATGAGCCTGAACAAAAAGGTTATGAAGAACTTTGAAGAAACAACGACACTTATCAGCCACAATGAAGATGCCATTAAATCCGAACTCAAAAGAATTAGCACAGAACTAAACAAAGTTGTATTCGACTTCAATCATTACATGGAAACCAGAAACATTCTCGACCAACTTAACGTAGCCTTCCAAGGAATATTACAAATACTAAGCGACCTTGAAACAGGAATAGCCCTGTCAAGAAATAGCATCCTCTATAACAGTGTCATAAAAGTGGAGGAACTGAAGTGGACAATTAACAAACTACTAGAACACCATTCAGAACACCAACTAATTTACACCCTTGATGAAGATCTTACCAAATACTGTGACATTTTAAGCACAGAGTGCTACTACTCCGATAACAAGATAATCTTTATCCTACATTTTCCCATTGTAGAACCAAAAGAATTTTCATATTACCATCTGTTCTCAGTACCAACCGACAAGCATACAACAATTATTCCACCAGCTCCATATCTCGCCTCAAACAATGATATGTATAAATACATGGATCAAATCTGCAAGCGAATCGATGACAGATACCTATGCACTGAAACAATTTTGCAAAACTCACACAATCAAGACTGAATTAACACCATTCTTCAAGTCTCCAGCAAAGAAACAACTTGTAAGCAAACCAAAATTTCCATTAACTCTACCATAGTGCAACAAATCTCAGAAGCTTACTACATCTCTATATTTCCCAAAGCAACCAAAATATCAATGCATTGTAGCTCTACCAAACTCATGGTTTTAGAAAGCACCTACCTAATAGAACTACCACCTGGATGCGGATTCAAAACAAAGAACGAATCATTTATTAATATGAAAGAAACTATTAAAGAAGAACCATTGACACTACCAAAAATCAAAATCACACCAAAAGAAAGGTCTATCAAAATAAATACAATAAAAATAGACAAAATTCCCTTAGATCTTCCAGGGTATCCATTATGTGGGATTGTTATAGAATAGCCAGATAGTTTTTTAAAGTCTTCATTTTCCCACAGTCTGTTTAATAAATTGCGGCGACCGGTTTCGGGATAGCTCCCATCCTCAGGCCAGACTACAATTAAGAAAACGTTTCTATTACAAATTTTGTCAAACATGGTCAATCAATATGATATAGCACTTTTTATAAAATTATCCTTAAGTATCCTATGAACAATGAGTACTATTGATAAAAACGTAAAAAATATAAAAATATAAAAGTTTAAAAATTTTTTAAAAAATTAAAAAATAAAATGGAAAAACACAAAGGTCAGAAAATAATCTTGATTATGTTTTTTATAACCGCCCAATCTAAACCAAAAGAACCACATATTCCAGAAACAATCTTTAAAAAGACAAAAAATGACCACCTACCTTACTTTAAATAACCGTCGAAAAAAAAATTGTCCTGCGTGCACATCGTCAAATTTCTTTTGTTTTCCATCAATACACCTACACTTAAACAATATATTATTATCTATAAATAGGTATTAATATTTGGTTTTACATAATTTTAGAAGTTCTTTAAAATGGTGCACCGTTAACAACAAAAGGAAAACAATAAAAATGGCGATGAGCATCAGAGACATCTACCTGATAACAATTGAACTGCAAATTATGTTAAAGTAGAACACTAAACCTTAACAATCCATATTTGATACTACCAAGTACATGGTATGAACAGAAAATCAATATTATAATTTTAAGGAATAGAAAATGTGATAAGTCAATATGAATTTAACTAAATGTGCAATCCAAACAATAATCAATATTACAATATTGATAATAAGAGTTAATAAATTTTACTATTTTACTAGGTTCCTTTAGTCCTGAAAGGCTGAAAAATCAAATGATTAAAAAATGTATAAAACAAAAACAAAAAATTAGAAATTACAACATATAACAAATATATAAAACCATTATTTAAAACAATGTTTCTTAAAAAAATTAATTGGAATAATGTTTTTTATAAAGATTTACCAGAAGGGCCAAGAAAAAGGAAAACCAACCGCAAAAACAAATTAAAATAACATTAAAAATATTAAATGAAAAACTAGAAATAATAAAGCAAGTTGACCTGGGATTTCTCAGTTAGACAGTTGTCTGAAATACACAAGGATAATAACTAATAATAACTAATAACGGACCCACAAGTCACACACACCAGTACACACACACATCTACACCTACACACACGCACCTACACACACAAACACACACACACACACATTTATCAACCAGCATTCATTAATCATTCTCAAAGAAAATCTTTAGAAGACTATTATTTTCCAAATTTAATTGTTGATTGAGGGTATTTTGTGAATCCATTTTGTGTAATCTGGTTATTTCAAGATCTTCGAGCGTTTGTTGAAGGTAAAAGTTATCTGTTCTATGCAAAATTTTGAAGTCTTTTTTAATGTTAGGAGAATGACCTGACTGTAATACATGAGATGCAAAGTGCGAACCTTCCTCTTTGTTATATCTAATGTCACGATAGTGTTCTTTAAATCTAATATTAAAATTTCGACTAGTTCGACCAACATATTTGGCTGAACAGGGGCATTGTAGCTGGTATATCCCTTTACCATCCTTAATGTTGCATTTGTCCTTATTATTAAGTAATTTTTCACCCAAAGTATCTTTATTCTTGAAGGCAATTTTTATATTATTATTTGAAAAAATATTTGATATTTTATGAGAAGATGGACCATTGTATGTTATCGAACAATATTTTTCATTTAGACTATCATAATTTAATTGAGGGTTGTTTGAGCTTTGGTAAAGATTAAGGTAACTGTTCTTTAACTTGCGCCTCTGAAGAAGTCTATCTACTAGTCTGCCTGTAAAATTATATTGTCGAGCAATTTGTTTAATTATTTTGATTTCTTTTGTCAAAGAATCATCAGACATGGGGATTGCCAAGGCTCTATAAATGTAGCTATTTAAGGTGTGTGTGACTTGTGGGTCCGTTATTAGTTATTATCCTTGTGTATTTCAGACAACTGTCTAATTGAGAAATCCCAGGTCAACTTGCTTTATTATTTTTAGTTTTTCATTTAATATTTTTAATGTTATTTTAATTTGTTTTTGCGGTTGGTTTTCCTTTTTCTTGGCCCTTCTGGTAAATCTTTATAAAAAACATTATTCCAATTAATTTTTTTAAGAAACATTGTTTTAAATAATGGTTTTATATATTTGTTATATGTTGTAATTTCTAATTTTTTGTTTTTGATTTATAAATTTTTTAATCATTTGATTTTTCAGCCTTTCAGGACTAAAAGAACCTAGTAAAATAGTAAAATTTATTAACTCTTATTATCAATATTGTAATATTGATTATTGTTTGGATTGCACATTTAGTTAAATTCATATTGACTTATCACATTTTCTATTCCTTAAAATTATAATATTGATTTTCTGTTCGTACCATGTACTTGGTAGTATCAAATATGGATTGTTAAGGTTTAGTGTTCTACTTTAACATAATTTGCAGTTCAATTGTTATCAGGTAGATGTCTCTGATGCTCATCGCCATTTTTATTGTTTTCCTTTTGTTGTTAACGGTGCACCATTTTAAAGAACTTCTAAAATTATGTAAAACCAAATATTAATACCTATTTATAGATAATAATATATTGTGTAAGTGTAGGTGTATTGATGGAAAACAAAAGAAATTTGACGATGTGCACGCAGGACAATTTTTTTCGACGGTTATTTAAAGTAAGGTAGGTGGTCATTTTTTGTATTTTTAAAGATTGTTTCTGGAATATGTGGTTCTTTTGGCTTAGATTGGGCGGTTATAAAAAACATAATCAAGATTATTTTCTGACCTTTGTGTTTTTCCATTTTATTTTTTAATTTTTTAAAAAATTTTTAAACTTTTATATTTTTATATTTTTTACGTTTTTATCAATAGTACTCATTGTTCATAGGATACTTAAGGATAATTTTATAAAAAGTGCTATATCATATTGATTGACCATGTTTGACAAAATTTGTAATAGAAACGTTTTCTTAATTGTAGTCTGGCCTGAGGATGGGAGCTATCCCGAAACCGGTCGCCGCAATTTATTAAACAGACTGTGGGAAAATAAAGACTTTAAAAAACTCTGGCTATTCTAAAATTCCCTTAGACCAACTTCACAAACTCAAAAAAGAAGAAGAACATTTACAACCTATCCAAGCAATAACATATCAGGATTACACACACTACTGGATCACACCCATCTATATTATTTTGACACTCATAGTTATACTTGGCATACGGAAATGGATAACGAAACAACCAAAGAAAACGAAGCTCCCTCAACACGATGACAATGAAACAGAAGAACATGGCAGCACGAAATCTTAGAGGCCAGTTTTGTTCGTCCCTTACAAAACTTCCCCAGGGGATGGAGAAATTACATTACATTGACCCCGTGTATCATAATACGAAACTTGCAGAATATACAAATAGTTAGAACCGCATTTTAATAATTATGTTTTATTTGTCAGCAATATTTTATTATAACTTATAAGCAATAATTTAGTATAAAAGCATGTACACTATTGGAAATAAATCAGTATCGTACTCACTATTTTAATTGTATTAATTATAATTAGTTTTTTGTAGCAGAAAATAATAAAGGGTGTTTTTAAAAAACTACCCCCTACGTCATCAACCCTTAATTCACGCGTTATTTTGATAAGCGCTATTTGAAAAAATGTTGTTTTGATACGCGCTATGCCCAGTATCATCTGACGTCCCAGGGACGTTTTTTTTAGGTCTCTTTGTGTCCCAACGTCCCCATACCTAAAAAGTACGTTTTAAAAACGTTCAAAATGGAACGTTTCACAAACGTCCAATTTGGTCCATTTTCAAAACCAAAAAAACGTTTTAAAATAGTACGTAAATGTAAATCAAATCGTTTTTAAAATGTACTTTCTTGGTACCTTTACCTTACCAATTTTGTGACGTCTCAAAAAGAACGTTTTAAAAACTTACAAAATAAGGACGTTTTTGAAACGTACTTTTAAGGTATCTTAGAGTCCTAACCTTTACGTACCTAAAAGTACGTTTTTAAAACGTCCCAAAAAGAACGTTCTAAAAACGCACAAATCAGGAGGTTTTTAAACCGTAATTCTAAGGTCCTTTATTCGCCCCCAATTCGACTTGTTAGCGCAGTAGCGTTTGTATCCGAGCCTGTTATAAAAATAGACTATTAATTTCGCGTTGTTGCGCAATTGGTTGCGCGCATTTGTCCGCGCTAATGGTTGCGCGGAATTGTCCGAGTGCAAATAACTTGCACGCTATTATTTTTTTGCCCGTAAATTTTGCGTCCCTAAAAAGTTCGTTTTTAAAACGTCCTACAAAAAAAAAGTGAAAAAGTGCCATTCAGGAAGTTTCTAAAACGTACTTTTAAGGTCCCTCACATTTGTCTCCCTAGCATCATAATCATTGTCTACAGGTTGATCAGAAAAAGGTAAATGTCAAACTTTTCTAAGATTGGAGTGAAGTAAAGTTTAAAGAGGTCCAATATAATAGGGCCCAATGTTTTGAAAAACGACATCTGAACGTTTTTTTAACATCTCCGGAACGTTTTTAAAACGTCCTCGGTACGTTTATTCAACGTCCGCAAATTTTGCAGAAGGTATAAAAAATCAACTCTTTGTTTGAAACTCGTAGCAATGATTACACAACCCCTAGATATGCAACCCAACAAACTTAATAACAGCAGCGGACAGATGGCTCTGCCGTATATTCATGTAGTTCCAATGATGACACGGCAGAGCCATCTATCCGCTGCTGTTATTAAGTTTGATGGGTTGCATATCTATAGGCGTTGTGTAATCATTGCTCGTAGACACTCATTGAGTAGAAACAAAATTTCAAGTTAGCAAGTATCTCTAACCGTTTTCCAGTTTTACACTTGAAAACTGTTAAAGATACTTATTCATGGAAACATCGTGTTTAAAATAAATAAAGATAATGGAAGTCCGGAATTTTTGTTTGTACCAATAAAAAATCTAATTTGGCAAACGTCCGAAAAACATTCTAAGAACGTTTTAAAACATTCTGTAGAGACAAAAACAACAAGTGAAATTAAAGAAAGAAAAAATAAAAAAAAATTTTTTGCTTCTGCCGGGGATCGAACCCGGGATCTCTTGCTATCTAGGCAAACATTCTAACCACTGAACTACCGAAGCCATACATACATTTTCGGAAAACTTCCATCTATGCAGGCTGCGGTGTCTCAATACAGGAACGAGAAATTCTCAGGGTGTTAACTCGACCAAGTCATCTTTAATTCTTCTTTCCCACTGTCAAAGGTATGATAACTCAAATTAGACGTAAAGAATTTGATGATTAAATTTCGTTGTAGGTAAATGATGTTACGTAACGCGACACAGAAAACCCCCCCACCCCCCCCTGTAACGCTGCATAACGCGACGTCTGACCCTCTCCCCCCTCATGCGTTACGTTTGATATTTTCACATAAACTCTCATTTTTGAAATCTACCCCCACCCTTTTATGTGACTTGCGTTCGGTAGATTTCGTTCATTTTTTAATGGGACCACCACGGCCCACGCCTCAGCCTAGGTACCAAATTTCATTTAAATCGGACAAGCGGTTTTTGAGTTATGCGGGTTGGTCGTTACAGACAGACATTCAGACAGACAGACATACAGACAGACAGACAGACAGATAGACAGACGGCAAGACAAAAAAGTTTCAAAACTATCTGAAACGCAAAGATTAATAAAAATTTTTGAAATCGGAGCAACATTTTTTCTCGAAAAAATTAGGATCACCATAGCTCACACTACTATAGTATAGTAGTGGTGTGAGCTAATATGCGAGTACACATGTAAAAAATATCTTTGTTATGTCTTTTAACTGGATGGCAGATATTTCAAATATATGTGGAGTCTATAATTGACCCAGTGGTACAAAATAGCGCAGGCCGTAATGGAATCCTAGAGCGTGTGAATCCGAACCGATCCGAACTCGGTTCGGTTGGGTTCGGATTCACACCCTTTAAGATCCCGGTAAAAAATCAGAGAAGTTATTTTTTTTTTAATTAGCTTGCTCTGTCTGGTTTGTTTCGTTTCAGTTCGGTTAAGTTCCGTTTAGTTCGGTTAGGGCAATTTCTAGGAACCTAAAGGGCACATCGGTGGAAAGGTAATTTAAAGTTCTACAACAAACTACAGATTGATTTTCCCATATAATTACAAATTTCTGAAAAAAATAAAAACGTCATTATATCAAGTTATGCCTAAAAAACTAGTACATTGTCTGTTTCTCGAATTTAAGACGCCATTTTGTATTTAGTATGAGTTTGACAGATGGTTAATAAGTGGAATTCTAATTCCAAAGAAAAGAGCTTTTAAACTATAAAGTTAACTTTGCACTAGTACGCAAAAAACACGGCCACTAAGTGACTAAATTATTAATTTTGAAATGATATTATAATAAATTACATTTTAATTTTTTTTACGAAAACTAGGAGAAAAAAGGTTTTTGCAGTTATTTCTAGAGGTTTAAATTACCTTTTTACCCATTGAGTTGTACAAGGCCCTGAACGGGCCTTAGAGACGGAAAGACAAGGCATTTTTTATTTACCCTATCCAATTTGGTTTCTAGGGGCGGGTATTTCTTTTACAATAAAAACACAGATAGACATTATTAAACATGTGAAACGGACAAAGGTAGACTGATTTTGCATGCTAATAATACCCTAGATAATATATGTGTACTTTTATCTCTTTCGTACTGACGGCATAAGTGCGACAGAAAAGCAGCTGGCTACTTTTAATCCACCTGCCGTATTTTGAGTTCAACCTGTTTGTCGTTTTATACAGGGAAAACTGATAGACAATGTTGTCTAAGTAAGGAAATGAATTTTTTTGAATTTCGTGCTGGAATATTACAAAGAGAAACCTTAAAAACGTTTTAAAACAAGTTTAGGAGTAACTATTTGAGTTCAAACATGGTGCGAAATTGTTTTTTGTGCAAAAGAAGAAAAAAAATCGATGAAGAAACAACATTTCATGGGTAAGTCGTCTTGACGGATAGTTTTTGCTAAAACACGAGAAAGTTCAGTAGCGTCACGATAGATAGTTTTTTCTGCGACCGTGCGATTTTACCCTCACACATTTTGATTCAGAAAGTGTCACTTTCCCGCACTTATAAGATTATTTTTTAATAATAATTTGTCCTGAAATGTGTTGCAGTCTAGGACAACTGGGCGCCGCCAACTAGGCGCCACCAACTGGGCGGCGGGCCAACTGGGCGGCAGGCCAACTGGGCGCCGGCCGGAATAAAATATTTTTTCTTGATAAAATGTGCAGATGAAATACAAAATAGATATATTATTATTTATGCAAAAACATCCTTAAAAAATCCTTTACGTAATATTCTTGAAATTTGGTTTTGTTAGAGTTAAATCCATTAAGTCGAGTGTTGAAATTTGGGTATGTCTAGAGTTCTGGTAACCTGATAACATAAAATTTACGTTTTTGATTACAAGAATGGCGAATCAAAAATGGCGGATTTCTTTAATTTTAAACCGATTTGTCTCAAACTTCAAAGTTTGAAGTGTTATCACTTAATACAGTTTGACCCTCAACCTTAAAAAAATTAAAATGGCGGATCCAAAATGGCGGATTTTCTTATTTATGCATCGATATGTATCGAATATGGATCTTGGCGGTGTTTCAAGTCGCTGATTATAATTTTTGACTCAAACTCATAAAAAATTCAAAATGACGGATCCAAAATGGTGGATTTCTTTATTTTTAAACGGATTTGTTTCAAAATTGACAGTTTGCAGTGCTTGAGATCACTTAATACAGTTTTATACTCAAACTTAAAAAAATTAAAATGGCGGATCCAAAATGACGGACTTTCTTAATCATGTATCGATATGTATCAAATATGGAACTTGGCGGTGTTTCAAGTCGCTGATTATGATTTTTTACTCAAACTCATGAAAAACTCAAAATGACGGATCCAAAATGGCGGATGTCTTAATTTTTAAACCGATTTGTCTCAAACTTGAAAGTTTGCAGTGTTTGAGATCACTTAATACAGTTTTATCCTCAAACTTAAAAAAAATAAAATGGCGGATCCAAAATGGCGAATTATCTTATTTATGCACCGATATTTATCAAATAGAGAACTTGGCGGTGTTTCAATTCGCTGATTACGATTCTTAACTCAAACTCAAGAAAAACTCAAAATTGCGGATCCAAAATGGCGGATTTCTTTATTTTCAAACCGATTTGTCTCAAACTTGAAGTTTTGCAGTGCTTGAGATCACTTAATACAGTTTTATCTTAAAACTTAAAAAAATTAAAATGGCGGATTTTCTTATTTATGCACCGATATGTATCAAATATAGAACTTTTGACTCAAACTTATAAAAAATTCAAAATGCCGGATCCAAAATGGTGGGTTTCTTTATTTTTTAACGGATTTGTCTCAAATGTTTTAAACTTGAAAGTTTGCAGTGCTTAAGGTCACTTAAAACAATTTGTGACTCACAGTTGCAAATGGCAGACTTTTATAGCTTAATACAAAATATAACTCAAGTTTAAAGAAATAAATGTAATATTTTAAGCTTAGTAAATAAAAAAGTCTGTCATGTTGGATTCGCCATTTTGATTTTTTTATGAGTTTAAGTCAAAAATGATAATCAGCAAAGTACACCATTTTGGATCCGCCATTTTAAATTATTTATGAGTTTAGTATTTGATACATATCGGTGCATAAATAAAAAAATCCGCCATTTTCCATCCGTCATTTGAAATTAAGTGCTTTCAAGCACTGCAAACTTTCACGTTTGAGACAAATCGGTTTAAAAATAAAGAAATTTAGCGAGTTGAAACACTGCCAAGTTCTATATTTGATGAATATTGGTGCATAAATAAGAAAATCCGCCATTTTGGATCCGCCATTTTAATTTTTTAGGTTTGAGGATAAAACTGTATTAAGTGATTTCAAACACTGCAAACTTAGTTTAAGACAAATCGATTTAAAAATAAAGACATCCACCATTTTGGATCCGTCATTCTAGAAATAAAAAACGTAAATGGTATTTTTACCAGGTTACCAGAACACTACACCTACCAAATTTCAACACTCGACTTAATAGATGTTGAAATTTTTGTATAAATAACATATTTATTTTGTTTTTTATCTGCACATTTTATCGAAAAAATAATAGTCCGGCGCTGAGTTGGCCCGGCGCCCATTAGGCCCGGCGTGGCGCCCTGTTGTTGTTGTCCCATTCCGAATTGAAATTTTTAGTTCCGAAATTTTATCTGACTCGAGCATAACTTATAGTTCACCCAAGAAGAGAAGAGTTGAAGAAGACCCTTGTTCAAAGAAAGAAAATATTTTACCTGGAAGGTACAACATTTGTAAAGTTCTAAGATGAAAACAATAATTTTAATACATCCACTGCACTTAGCATGCTAACAAATTCTATTTACTTTTTTTTTACTGAAGAGAATTTTGTAAATACAGTATACACAAGTAAGTATTCATGAATTATTTATTATTCAAACAGAAAATTGTTGATAAAAAAAAGCTAGTGGAATTCAAAATTTTTATTTTGCCCTGCTCTTTTTTATCCAAGACAAGCAAATAGAATATTTTTGCGATGTTGCATGTACCCGGACTTACCAAACCGAAATTCTGTTTTTATCCCTGTCTTGCTCATTAAATTCTTACTTGTATTTGGTCAATTGCGATAAAAGCTTGTTATAATAGGGTAGGTAGGGTATAGAAGTCAATGTTTTTACCGATGTGCCTTTTAATTTTTTAGAGGTTGCCTTAAGGTATAGAAAATATTGGGGAAAACCATATTTAAATCGTCATATTTGACTGAACATAGACTAAAAAAATAAAAAATTACCCTTCGTTATTTTCCACTTTCAAAACCTTCATGAAACAGTCAAATTTAGGTGTTTAGGGGTACCCTATGGCCAATTTCCTATTTTTTTTAAGCAAAACTCGAAAACTTTTATTTTATTGCAAAAGAAAAGTGCATGAAGGCCACTAAGCGAATAGGCTATTACGGGAAGTGTATCAAAAATGAATCGCAAGATTTAATAGACAGTGAGGCAGTTAGACAGAACTCCTGTGATGTTAAATAAAATCGTTTAAAAAGGCAATTATTACGTTTTTTTTTCTCCTGCTTAAAATTCTATTCAAAATCGACATTTTTGTTTTTATGTATATTACTTCTAAATAATCGCGCTATATTTTATTACAGTACGACTTTAAAGAGTTGTTTAATTAAAAATAATAAATAAATAATGATTTGTTTCCAAATCATTTTTGTTAAATGAGATATTTTTTAAACATCTTTATCAAATGCAATTTTTAAAAAAATTATTTTTTTAAATTAGTTCCCCTGATATGATATATAGTTTTTGAAACGAGCCATTTTGAAAATTTTTCATTCAAACTTAAAAACAATGCAATGTACCAAGTCAAAACTTTTTGGAAATAAATATTTTGTAGTTTTCTTGAGAAGATAGCAGCAATATATTTAAAAATCGCTTCAATTGAGATTCATCAGTCTGTAACAACCAATGTATATTGTCATATTGTTTGTTAACACTTGTAACATCCCTCAAATCGAAAACCTTGCAATATGCTTGTTCTGCAAATTATTTTATTATTTCTAATGTTGAGCGGTTTCTATATGGTTTAGCGATTCACTTTACTTGCATCTTTGTAAAATATATTTAGTTAAAAGTGGATTAAGAATAAATTGGGACTTAATACTCTTTAATAATTACACTCTCTCTCTAAGATGTCAACACGTTAAGTATAAAATTTTGGACTTCATACACTTTTGATTTGTGGCACAGATTTAAAATAGTTTTTTTGTCAAAATTCTATTATTGATATTAACACAATTTGTAAAAAAAATGTTTTGAAGTGGGTCAAAGAAAGACGGTTTAAGATAAGACGAATAAAAACAAAAACATCTATTCTTTTAAGTTTCTTTAAATTATTGGTACATATTATATTTAAAATATCTCAGAAAAACCAAACTGTAAATTTTTTACATGGGTTAATTTCATTTAATGACAACTCTCCCCAGTCAAAATTTACTTACATTTAAACAAAATTATTATAAATAACTTGTTATAATAATTTTTTGGTAATAAAAATAACCAGTTTATATTTTTTACCAAAAAACTTGTAATTTTTTGCAATTGATTTCTACAAATATTGATTAAAGGGGGAAGGAAATTTAAACTAGAATTTTGAATTGTTTTATGAACGTTATAGCTACAACTATTCTTATAAGAAGGGCGCGGAGGAGAGACACAGAGGGAGGGGGAAACTATTAGTAGAGATGGGTGGGAGCAGGGAGGACAAAAAAGTAATAACTGCAAATTAGAGGATATTGGCAATGGATGATCAAACGAATTTCATTAAAATCGCGTGAAATTTAGGTAATTTATATTCCTTAAAACCTACATTATGTGACAAAATGGCGCCTACGTTCGCCATGTTAATTCCTGTTTAAGAAAATATAGCCTATAGCACCTTCGGGATCAGTAGCAATTCAACAAAACTTTTTTTTGTTAAAATCGGTTTAGCCGTATAGCGTCTAGCGCGACACAAACATAGATATTCTTTTCGCCGTGCTGCAATTGGGTAAAAACTGAGTCAATGTAAGCCTCTAGAAATTTGACGTGTAAAAAGTCCACTTGAAAACTTTATTTGATCATATGCTTATTTTTTACATAACAATATATAAAAAGCAATACTAAAAGTAGAATCTGAGGGCATGGCAGTGCCTCGCCAAGTTCGCGCGCCGTACCATCTTTTCTTGAAACATTTCAGCCGATATTTGACCTATCTAAAACTCTACTTCGGAATGAGCTACGAATCTCAAACTTTGCACAGTCGTAGACGCGAACTTAACAACACCTCCAAGTTTCATGAAATTCCATAAAGTAGTAAAGTAGTCACGAAATTTAAAAAAAACGTCGAAATTGGCACTCACTCACTCACTCATGTATAGATCACCAAAATTCTACTGTACTTCCAGACATGCTATAAAGCTGAAATTTGGCAGACTGATAGAAATTACGACCAGACCGCTGGAAAAAATCAAAAAACCTCAAAATTCTAATTTACTCCCGTCCCCTATACAGGTAAAGTTATGTAAAAGAAATGCTAGAGAGCTGAGCTTTGGCAGACTGATAGGAACTATGATAAAACTGTAGGAAAAAATATAAAAACACCAAAATTATAATTTACTTCCCTCCCCCTATAAATCTAAAGTTATGTAAAATTAACACTGCCCACTTCCAGAAACGCTAGAGAGCTGAGCTTTAGAAGGCCGATAGGAACTATGATAAAACTATAGAAAAAACACCCCAAAATTCTAATTTATTTCCGTCCCCTATAAATGTAAAGTTATGTAAAATACCTTTGCCCACTTCCAGAAACGCTAGAGAGCTGAGCTTTTTAGGACTGAAAGGTACCATGATAAAACTATAGGAAAAAACTTAAAAACATGTAACGTGTCATTTTTACGTTTGGGACAACGTTACATATTTGTTTATTTGGGTAAATGGTCAAGGCTCTTTGATTCGTCTTTCTGTACACAAGGTAAGGGTATTTTATAGAGATGGGTTTGGAGGTTATATAGTGTCTAGGAAGTTACCTTAAAAGGAGGCATTCCATCGAATTACTGTGGACACTACGCACATCGCATTATCTGGACATCGTAATTGGAATTTGGGATCACAGGTTTCGGGAAAATCACATAAAACTTTTGGTTGTTTTGTTTATTTCTGCAGTTTCGTCGTTTACTTGACGTACATAAAGTTAAACAGCTGTTATGCTGGGGAATGGCGGCGTTGCCGCATCACAAATTGTTTCGGTAACAGGAAGGAAACATTTAGATGAACATTTCATTCCCTTACGTTTATTCTCGAGGATATTGGGACAATCCGAACCCCATATTCTTCACGGATTAGCTAGTTTTGATAGCACGAAAACATATTTAGGTTCACGGTTTGACCAGTAACAACCGAGGCTCCGCCACTTTGATATCTTTATTAATTTGATAGGGAAAGGATAAAATAAATACGAGTTATGCACTTTTGTAAATGGGAGATAAACGAGGGATAAAAACCAAGACTAAAAGAATAAACGAAATCGTGTGAGTTAACATCTGAACACTCTTGTGCCGAGCTTCTTAGCAGTGGTTCAGTGTGTATTTTTGGGTTCAGGTTCAGAAACAACTTTATTACTGTAGAAATGTTTTACAAAAATGGCGTTAAACCATATGAATATTAGAGAAAACATTTATAAAGAGCGAAGGAAACTTTTGACGAAGACTGTAACTGGAGTGCAACTAAATTCTGCGCTCAGTATAGCTTTACTCATATGGGAATTGGTTGAGTGTTCGAATATTAATAATGTGTATGAGGGTGTCTTGACGTCCTTGTTATAAAAATTCCAACCGTGGAAATAGATCCGACAACACCTCAATGTACGTTTTACCTAATTGCAATGTCCACTTGGTCGGTGCTGCCCCTATATACCTGTATAGAACTATTGGTAATTGGGGAAGGTAGAGATTTAATTTTGGCGAAAAAGTTTTTTATAAATAGGTTTGCATCCTTTATTTGAATTTAACCGGGAAGATTAGGTTGGTACTATTGCGTTTTACCGTCCCCACTCCCCACCAAATTTACAAAACGGTTTCCGGCTACTTGATTATTCTGGTATTCTCGACGAAGTGCTTGGTCTCTTTTTGCTAACAAATTTTGGCTGGGTCGGCAACAGGCTCTGGGATCGCCATTGTTTTTGGTTTGGCACTGCAGCGAATTGTAGGAGATATCCCAGAGACTGTGAGGAGTGAGCCGTCGTGTTTTCGGCGTAATCGGAAGTGACGCTCGCACCCTTTTGAGGGGAAATTAAGTCGGCCTACGCCATTTGTACGGAAAGAGCATCGGTAAGTTCGATTTTATTTTTTTTATTATTTGAGTACTCTTCAAGATAATATTTGCCTCCCAAATTGTAATTATTTTTCGTGGGAAATGTACTTTTTAGCTCACACATATACTATACTATAGTAGTGTGAGCTTTGGTGATCCTAATTTTTTCGAGAAAAAAAAAGTTGCTCCGATTTCAAAAAATTTTATATATCTTTGCGTTTCAGATGATTTTAAAACTTTTTTGTTGCGCCGTCTGTCTGTCTGTCTGTCTGTCTGTCTGTCTGTATGTCTGTCTGTATGTCTGTAACGACCAACGCGCATAACTCAAAAACCGCTTGGCCGATTTTAATGAAATTTGGTACCTAGGCTGGGTCTTGGGTCGAGATGGTCCCATTTAAAAATGAACAAAATCCACCGAACACAAACCGAATAAAAGGGTGGGGGTAGATTAAAAAAATTAGAGTTTATGTGCAAATATGGCGTGTGTGATATCAAACGAAAGGTAATTGAGTCTGGAGTTAAACAAAATACATTTTAATTTATTTTAAAAAAAGGGTGGGGGTATATTTCAAAAATTAGAGTTTAAGTGAAAATATGGCGTGTGTGATATCAAACGAAAGGTAATTGAGCCCGGAGTTTAACAAAATACATTATAGTTTTTGTTTTTTTTAAGGGTGGGGGTAGATTTTAAAAATTTGAGTTTAAGTCAAAACATGGCTTGTGTGGTATCAAACAAAAGGTAATTTAGTCTGGAGTTGAATAAAATATATTTCAGTTTTTAGTTATATTAGCTCACACGTAAACTATAACTATAGTACCTAGTGTGAGCTTAGGGGCCCATATATTGGCAGAGTATTTTGACAAAGGACGTGGGGAATTGTTGGCGTTTTTATATTTTTCTTTTAACCACGTGTTGGATAAAAACTATATATTGTTTTTCTCCTTTGTCTACAGCCCTGTCAATTCCAGCGACGGGACAGTTGGGCTGGACGCTGGTGGGAAGCCGGACGGGCCAGTTCTAATCCTGGGAAAGGTACGTAGGGTTATTTTAGTTCATCTGTTTAAATCTGCTGTATTTTATTGAGTCGACATGGGGTTCTCCAGGAAACTGAAACATTTCATTTTCCACAGGGTTCTACGCTCGGGCAAGAATCCCACAACCTTTTTATGCTCGGGCAAGAAACCAACAACATTTTGTCCACGATGCGCTGCACTAGTACCATGTGCTAGTTAGTCAGCAGGGAAGGCGCGGCAGAACTGGGACCGGTGGAGTAGCAGAAGATGTCTGGTACAACACATCCAGGTTTACAAAATAAAACACATTTATACACAAAATAATCAAGGACCAAGGTAGGAGCAAGCCTTAACTATAATTTTTTTTTCCTCATATATAAATTTTTTTAATATAATTTAGATGTAATCTTTTCATATATAAGTTTTCACAGTATAATTTCAACATTTCTTGTAAACGCAAGATAAGGTATGACGTCATAACCCTGGTTTTGCGGCATATTTACTACATCGACTTGTTTTCCTTCATTTCACTTATTTAAGATAATTTTACTGTCAAATTTAAAGTGCCTTGCTATTTTGGCCCTATTTAAAGTGCCTTGCTATTTTGGCCCTGACTTGTTTGGTATTTTTCTCAAGTTTTACAATCAAAATATACAAGATGAACTAAATTTCTTTTTTATTTGTACAATCCAGTGAGCCAACTTTGCGGAGACAAAAGAGAGATGAGATTATATTTTGTTTCTAGCGGTTTCGTCACACATTTTTACCTCATGGGGTGGATCTCGGACTGGGTTGCTGTCTGTCTCATTCTACCCAACGTAGAATGATGACAGCAGATATTTGGTCTAGATCTCCCCTATGATGGAACGATTTTGGAAGTATATATATTTTTTTTTAACAATCATTCATATAATTGAGTCCTACGCTACTGACTCAGATGTAGGTACACTATGACCTGTTAAAGGAGTCCATCTACCTGTAAAGTGCTTCTAGTTTTGTCATCTTAATTCAATCTTTTAGAATTTTATTCTGTTTATTTTTTTGGTTATTCTTAATTACACAAATACTCTGGAAGCCTCGAAAGTAGGTAGAGTTTCATTGTTTAGCTGCAACGTTTGGGTTGAACTGTATTTTATTTAAGATCTTCTTTGTAAAACATTGGTATTAAATAATGTGGCGCACTTAAAATTTTCTTATTTCTGAACCCCCCCTTCTCCACTGTATAAAAGTTACCGGGCATATCAATGTTTTACCTAGCTGGAAAATACAGTTCTGCTTCCAGATATTTGTTTAATTATTCAGTGGGTTTTTGTGTCACAGATTGGCAAATTGTGTTTGTTCTAATTACAGTGTCACAAAATGGCAGCAAAGTCTTTAAGCTGCCAAAATGTCACACAATGCATTTTTAATAGGCCACAAATTGGCGCCCAAATTTTTTTATTTTTTTTTTAAGGCCACAAATTGGCGCCCTACGTGTGTTTTTGGCTAGTTTTTAACATCTGTAGTATTTTTTTTTGTTCTTTTTTAATTTGAAAAAAAAAGAAAAAACTTTTTTTTTTTTTGAATTTTTTTTTGAATTTTTTTTTTAATTTTTGGGTACAGCCAAAGCCAGGTTAAAAGCTTTCAGTGGCTGTCGGTGTTTTTTTTGACACCCAATCATTTTTTTTACTATAAAACAGGATTTTCCATCATCATTGGTTTTTTTTTGAAAAAACACTTTTTAAATATTTTTTTTATAATATTTTAATATTTAAGCGTTGATTTGAAATTCGTTGTTGCTCTGTTGATCCTCATAGTTTTTTGTTAGCTTATCTTCACAAGTTTTTTTCTTGGAAAATAAAATATTCATTTTTATTTATTAAGGAAGAATAAGTGGATAAAAAAACATAGGAGTTTTTATTCAACAGCGTCCGAATCATGTTCTTAATTCTTTAAAGTTTTTGTAGGAAAAACACATTTTAATTTTTTAAGAAAAATAAATACAACAATGTAAATTTACTTCAATTTTTTTTTTGTTGATCTATAGGTGGATGGACCTCCAGACATAGTCTTTTTAGGTTTAAATATATGACATAGGTACTGTGTTTTTTTCTAACAATTTTTTTTCCTGCAGGTTCATTTATTTATATTTTATTATTTCCTGCTTGTGATAAGATAGAAATTGTTTCACCGATTATTTTTTAGTTCAGTCAATTTATTTAGGTCAACAAGTTTTTTTGGTCATTTTAATTTTTTTGTGGGATATCACCGCTTGGAAATTGGAATATTTTTACAGGGTTTCACACAAATTTTTCTTGGCTGAGTTGTTTTGGAGTAAATATAGCTTGACAGATGGTAGCTTTGTTTAGTTGAAAGTATTGATTGGTAATGAAAGAAAGGGAAAATGAGTTTATTTTGCTTTGTCATTTTCTTTTCTTGTTTTTTTTGGAGGTAACTGTTGATGACAATTAAGAACTTACGTCACTCAGTTACATCGGGTCAGAGGAGGGTACTACTACTAGTGTCGGCTCGGGAAGTTAGGAAACACAAGGCTAAAACCCTAGAGCGACATATTGGCTGAAGATCAACGCCAGAGGTCCAGTTAACATTTTTTTTTGGGGTATTTTTTTGGAGCAGTTTTTTTTAGGTCTTTGGTTGCCAGTTTAGTTGTCAAGTTGTATTTTTGTGACTGGTCAATTTTTTTTGGTAGAAAATACAGCGTTGGGCTTTGGAGTGCATTTTTTTAAAAAATGACCTACGGGTATTTCTATCAATTAAAGTTTTCTGGTACACATTTATTTTTTTTCTGTATTAGCTCACACATATACTATACTATAGTAGTGTGAGCTATGGTGATCCTAATTTTTTCGAGAAAAAAAAAGTTGCTCCGATTTCAAAAATTTTTATATATCTTTGCGTTTCAGATGATTTTGAAACTTTTTTGTTGCGCCGTCTGTCTGTCTGTCTGTCTGTCTGTCTGTCTGTATGTCTGTCTGTATGTCTGTAACGACCAACGCGCATAACTCAAAAACCGCTTGGCCGATTTTAATGAAATTTGGTACCTAAGCTGGGTCTTGGGTCGAGATAGTCCCATTTAAAAATGAACAAAATCCACCAAACAGAAACCAAATAAAAGGGTGGGGGTAGATTTCAAAAATTAGAGTTTATGTGAAAATATGGCGTGTGTTATATCAAACGAAAGGTAATTGAGTCTGCAGTTAAACAAAATACATTTTAATTTATTTAAAAAAAAAGGGTGGGGGTATATTTTAAAAATTAGAGTTTAAGTGAAAATATGGCGTGTGTGATATCAAACGAAAGGTAATTGAGTCCGGAGTTTAACAAAATACATTTTAGTTTTTGTTTTTTTTAAGGGTGGGGGTAGATTTCAAAAATTTGAGTTTAAGTCAAAACATGGCTTGTGTGGTATCAAACAAAAGGTAATTTAGTCTGGAGTTAAATAAAATATATTTCAGTTTTTAGTTATATTAGCTCACACGTACTCTATAACTATAGTACCTAGTGTGAGCTTAGGGGCCCATATATTGGCAGAGTATTTTTTTCTGCGTTCAGGTCATAGCTTGGTCATGGCCATTGGAGAGCAAACATTTATGTTTGAGCCTTGAGAAGTTTTGCCTGCTCCAAATTGAATACAGAGAAAATGAATTTGAAGCCCAACTAGATATAATACCACAAAAGAAATGTTTAACTGAGACAGATATAGATATAAGTTTTTTTGATTTTTTTTAGGTCATTTGTAGAGTTCATTTGTAAAGTTCAGTAATTTTTTTTTAAGTAATGTCATTTTGAGTCAATGAATTTAAGAGAGACTTTCAACTAAATATAAATGCTAGTCGGTGGTAATTGGTAAAAATATTTCAAAATTTTACTTTTTTTAAATAATTTAATCTTTCTTAAAAAGATTATTTTTTTTTCTGTAAGCATAACTTCTCGAATTCTTGTTTTGGTCAAAACGGTTTGTATAGGGGTCGTAGTTTTAAAGGGTGACCAGACAGGTTATATTTTTTTAGGGGACCAAACGGGAACTTCTTGAGTTACAAAAAGGTGAACTTTTTTTGTCTTAGTTGATCAGGCAGGAATAAATAAATCTTTTTACTTCCAAAACATAATTTTAAATAACAAGATTTATTGGTTAAGTGTTTGGGTCTTATAGAAAAAAAAACGTTTTGTTTTTGGAGGATACTGGTATGAGATGAAATTATTTTAATTTCATGCCAAATGTTGTTTGACGGCAGATATGCTAGTCTTCAGTTTTTTTTTGTTAGTTTGCATTTCAGGACAGTGGCGTGTACTTAAAGGGGCCTTACATCTGCGCCCATTGTAAAGCAACTTCCAACATACTTGCTTAGTTTTCACTTAATCTTCGTTTTGTTGCTTCTGAAATTAAAGCGTTATGTTGGATAACAATGGATGGTGTTAGACTGAGAAAGTACCTAGGTATTTAGGGATGAAAACTTGGAAGTTGTGGACAATTGGGAAATAATTTTTTTTATTTAATTTTTTTTTAATTTTAAAATAGTTTCATACTGGTGACCTCAAATAATGAAGCAAATTTTTAAATTACAATACACTGTTGTGGAATAAATGGGAAAGTGTTCAGGTTAAACAATAAATTTAAGATGATTGATTTTTAAAAAAGATTTCAACC
Organism: Aspidapion aeneum; assembly: GCA_963576565.1. Lineage (NCBI taxonomy): Eukaryota > Metazoa > Arthropoda > Insecta > Coleoptera > Brentidae > Aspidapion > Aspidapion aeneum. Next base: position 96,494,306 of record OY755040.1, read on the forward strand.
TAAAAATAAATTTAAAAACAATAGGTTTTCCTTCAGGCGACTAAACATTGATGAGGGCATCTATTTTTTTTTTAAAATCTGATAGTTGTACAGGGTGTAAAGGAGCTAGCTACCTTTTGTATTGCAATAATTAGGGGTTTTCCTCCCGCGAGCTGGGTGGAAATGGAAGAAATGTTTGGTTCGAAGTGTAGAAATCGAGGAACGAGGACTTCCTGCTAATCTTTTTAGGATTTCGCAACTTCGGTTTTCGCTAAATTAAAATACATCCAAATTTGGCCTACAGGCTGAATCTCGCATTTTCCAGGACCTTGCAGATTCGCGGAGAAAGACAATTTTTGTGATCTGTTTAGTTATGATAGGAATTAAAATAGTAACATGCACATGAGGGAACTAGATATATTTATGTTAAAAAGTAGTAAGAACACTGATCTGAACAGTTTTCCATAATAGTGTCCTATTTTCACAGGGTGCTTCAAAATATCTTCACCCTTTCTTTGAAATAAGATATTGTTTCGCCTGTGGGTGTTTGACCGTTTAAAAAATATATAGGGTCCAGATGGGATTGGAATGGAAATCACAAGTTTTTGGGTTTTATTGACATTATACTTAGGGAATAGGGGAAATGTCTAATAAAAAGTTTTTTGGTTTTAGGCCGAGTTTTGTTGAGATAACAAAAGTTTAATTGGGGCCGGGAGTTTTATTATGCTCTTTTAAAATTAATGTAATAATTTTGGCTTCTTGATTTTTGTTTTCTGGGTTTTACGCAGGATTATTCCCAACTGTTTCATTTCAAAATGTCATTTGTAAGTGATAGAGTCTCATTAGCCCTTGTACATTTGGTAATGTTGCTTTGACTAATGGTTGTGGAAAGGGCCCAACTTAATTTTATATCTCGTAAACACCAGGAATAGGGATCTGAGAATGCATTAAGCAGTAAAAATTTTTTTTTGATTAGATGTTGTGTGTAAAAACACTTGAGTAGGCAGATTTAGTTTTGCAACGTCCTTATAGGTGAACCTTGAAATTGTTTTCATATTTGTATTTTGAAAGGGCACACAAGATAATTGTTTACGGAGTTGAGTGCAAAGGTTCTTCACATTATAGTGGTACAGTAAATAAGTACTAACGTTACTTATTCCCTAAGTAATAATTTTAAACAAATACACTAACATCGGTTGTTTTTTTTGGAACATAAATATTTTTTTTTTCTTTCCCTAAACTGATTGTTTTTTGCAATTACGATTTTTTATACCTTATGATTTTTGAGTAAATTTAATCTCCAACAAATTTTTTTCTTCCGGATAATAAATTAATTTTTCTAGCTCATTCACTTTTTACATTCACACAGTTTGGGAGAGGAAAGGGAATTGACAACTGTTTTTTTAAAGGAAAAGAACAAAAAACTGTTGCATGACAACTCGAATAAGATATTTTTTAAATATTTTTTTTAGGAAGAAAACTTGATTTTCTTGTTGCAAAAAAAAAATTTTTTTTGGTGCATAGTAGTACCTTGCCCTACAATGATTTTACCAGTTTATTTAAATATTTTTTTTTCTGAATTAAAATATAATTTTATTTCGAACCCTCACGTTTTAACAACCTATCATCATTTGTTTTAATTTCTTTTTCTCCTCCCTACTCCAAACCATCTATCAGAGTGGAGTAATTTTTGAAAATTTTAGTGAGTCACTAATTAATTTTTTTTGACTATTGGACTACTGTGGTCGACACCAAAAATTTTTTTTTAATTTTTTTTTGGACACCTTTCGGTACGATCCTAGGGTCTTCTTGACCATGGTTTGCATCAATTTAGTTAAAGTATTGGGAATTTCATTTTAACGATTATTAGAGAGTTGCAGTCCTACCAAGACGTTATTTGTGTAATTTTTTTTTTATTACCATCGGTAATTTTTTTTTTTTAAATTTTCTTTAAATTTTTTTTATTACACACAACATCCTTACTAGTCTAATTCGACGCAATTTCAGCGAGCGGTTTTTTTTAATTGAGCATATTTTACGATTTCTATAACATGAACATCTGTTCCGACGTTTATTGCGTTCACTTATATATTAAGGGATGATGTGACCTTAAGCAATGCATGTTTCGTGTAAACTCAGAGTAGGTAAGCAGGTTAAAGTGGGTTTTGATTTATTCTTTTTAGAAAAATCATTGTATACGGCGATTTGGGTTTTTTTGAGGAGTTTATTAGTGGAGCCGTTCTGCAATAGCAGGAGTATACCCTAGCGTTAACTGTGTACAACAGCTTTGGGATTTTTTTGTTATAGGTAGTCTGTTGTACGTTCCATTTAGGGATAAATTTACCTATTCGGTTGCTGAGGTAAACAAACATCACTTAACTTTAATTTTAATCCAGTTCAGCTAGGATAAGCGCAATTATTTTTTTTTTTGTGTTTTACTCACGCAGGAGTGAAACATAAGACCTAAACACTGCCAAAACTCTTGTCTCTCTTTTATTTTTTTAACTTTTTTTATGGCTACTTGTTAATTCTAACTTAGGATTTAAGTAGTTATTTCTCTCTGCAAGGTTGGACGTCATAGTTGGTTGTACAAATACTTAACATAAATTATGATTACATTTTTAAATGCAAATAAATTTTATTTTCTTACTGCTCCGGTGTTTTTCGGTTTTGTTCGCGTCTGCCCGTATTTAAGTTTTATATTTTCTACAGTTGTGAGAAAATTTATAGTGATTTTCACTAGTGAATTGAAAGTGAACTTTGTGTTTGTTATTGCGTGGTTTAGTTTTTATAATTGGGAGGTATAATTAACAGTTTTAATTAAAGTTTAAAGTTTAAATATATATAAAAGGCACCATGGCTATTTCTTTGAGTCGGTTGTCTGACATAAGGTACTTAGTCAAGGACGAGTTAATCTACGAATTAACATGGAGAGGCATAGCCATTGGATCGGTGGAAGAGATGAAGCAACAGCTCATATTGATTAGACAGAGAGAAAGGACTGATGGAAGTATGAGATACCCTCCGTATCCCTTTAAAATTGGCCAAGATGCTTTTAGCTGCTTGATAGTCTGGTACCGCTGGTAGAGAAGTTCTCTGGTACGAGTAAAGGGGGAGAGTTTAGAAAAATCGCTGTGAGGTTGGAACACGTGTTGGCCAGTATAAATAACATGAATCCGTCTAACTTTGAAGAAAGTCAAACCAAAGGCATACTGGTTGCGGAAACCTTGAGTTTGATTGGGAGGTTGCAGAGCCAAGCAACAGATTTACTAAGAGTTGGCATTACCTCAGATGATGATGAAGCATCTGAAACCCAATCAACGAGTCGAAGCTCAGATCACTCGACAAATGTTGGCAACATTCCCAGCCAGTCTCAACTACCGCAACCACAGCACTCGAGCACACAACAGCCCACGAACCAACCGTCGGTCATTGCTCCAGTGCAAATGCAAATGCTAGCGAACCCAACTCAAGCACCAATACAGGCACCACCCCCAATGCAAATTCAGAATGACCGTGCATCAGCTTTTCATTATCAACAACCGTCTACCGTTCCTTTGAGTTTAGCTGCCCTCCAAAGTAGCATAGCACCAATTGCTCAGTCACGACCATTTTCATGTTCGTCGCCAGTACCAATGTCAAGTGATCCTGGTACTTCATATCATGTTGCACCTGTACCTCCGCATAAGTGGAACATAAAGTTTACAGGCGAGAGGAGTACGATCTCCGTCGCCGCATTTTTTGAGAGAGTGGACGAGTTAAGTCAGGCGAGAGGAGTCAGCAAAAAGGTTTTACTGAATTCGGGCATTGATCTTTTTGAAAAGTCAGCTTATACTTTTTACAAAGATGTTCGAAGAGAAGTCCATACGTGGGAACAGCTGGAACAGAGGTTCATGGCAGAATATCTTCCTTCTTCATATGGCGAGAAGCTATTGAAGGAGATCCAAAAACGTAAACAAGGCCCTGGAGAGTCTATAGGGACCTATATTGCTGTCATGAACACATATTTCCAAAGACTTGGCTGTCCTGTTTCCGAAGAGGCGAAATTAGCTATCGTCTTCAGAAATATCGCGGACATCTATAAAAATGGGTTAATTGCTACTGAGGTCAATAGCCTATCACATTTAAAGGATCTGTGTCGTAGAATAGACCAGAGATATGGTTTAGAGGAGGAAAATTTTACACCTAGGAAAAACCAATCTATTGAACCTGACTTGGCCTACGTTGACGTAGAGCGCGACAGTGACGATTTTTCAACAGGGGTTGATGCAATTCAAATATCAGGTGCTGGGACATCGAACCAACAGAATTTAAATCATCCTGCTAATAGATTCGACAGAAATAGGCAGCAGCCAGCAAGCAGTTTCGCTGCTAGAGCTGATAGAGATAGACAACAACCAGCTAGTGGTCAGTCTAGTGTAAATGACAGAGATGAACAACCACCACAAGGTGTTAGACCTGGTAGGGCGAATAGGGACGTGGTATGTTATAGATGCAACCAAACAGGGCACATGGCAATCGGGTGCGCATTACCTAGAGGCAAACAGTGCTATTCGTGTGGTCAAGCAGGGGTTACAGTAAGACAATGTCGTAATTGTAATCGTCAGGGAAACGGACCCAGGCGCTCGTAGGTGGTCGACCTTCGAGTCAGCCTGAACAAGCATCGACCGATAGGCTAACGTACGTTTTAGATTATGTGATAAGTCATGCTCGTAAAGATGAAAGGCCTTATTTAGAAGTGGATGTGCTCGGAAACAAGTTATTAGGTTTGTTGGATTCCGGGGCTTCACGTACCTTTTTAGGGAATCATGGTTGGTCAATCATCGAGAGGTTTGGTTTTTCACTGGATACGACGAAGAAGACGAGTTGCATTGTGGCAAATGGTCAAAGCACGAGTAGTATTGGGACAGTGCAGCTTCCTATGCGAGTTCAAGATAAATTTAGGTTAATAGAGGTCGTCGTCGTTCCTGAGTTGCCGCACACTTTGATTTTAGGATTAGATTTTTGGATTTCGATGGGGATAGTACCGAACTTAAGTACTAATGAGTGGCACTTTGCCGATAATATAGATGTGATTTGTTCTTTAGAAACACCAGACCAACAAACTACTCTTTCGCCTTATGAATCAGAACGACTAGAGGAATTGGTCGATAAATATAAGACTATTATGGGTGACTCACTAGGATGTACTGATAGGGTAGAGCATAAGATTACAACAGATGCAGCACCGATAAGACAACGTTCATATAAGGTCTCACCGGTCATTCAGAAACTTATTGATGACGAAATCGACGAAATGCTGAAAATGGATGTGATAGAACGTAGTAGTAGTTCATGGGCTTCACCAGTGGTAATGGTACAAAAGAAAAACACAAAGAAATATCGTTTCTGTGTAGACTACCGCAAATTGAACTCAGTGACGGCGCGTGATAGTTATCCTTTACCACTCGTATCCGAGACTCTTGACAAGTTGAAAGATGCTAAATACTTGTCAACTTTAGATATCAAAAGCGCTTATTGGCAAGTACCAATGGAAGAATCATCGAAGCCACTAACAGCATTCATCTGTCGACGAGGTCTCTTCCAATTTAAGCGGTTACAATTTGGTCTTCATAATGCACCTGCAACTTGACAGAGATTCATAGATAGCATCATAGGAAACGATTTAGACCCCTACGTGTACGTATATCTCGATGACCTCGTAATTGTCACACAGAGCTTTTCTGAACATCTTAGAATTCTTGAGGAAGTCCTACGAAGATTGCAGAATGCAAAGATAACGGTAAGTTGGGAAAAATGCCAACTGTGTAGGCCAGAAATGACTTATTTAGGTTTCGTAGTGGACCGTCGAGGCATCCGAGTTGACCCTAATAAAATTAGAGCCATGTTAGAGCTCCAGAGGCCAAGAACTGTCAGAGAAGTTCGTAGAGTTGTAGGTACAATATCCTGGTATAGACGTTTCATAGAGAATTTTTCAGCGATAATAGCTCCGATTACAGCTCTAACTAAGAAAAATCAAAAGTTCGATTGGACTCCAGACTGCGAAAAGGCATTTATTAAGATTAAGGAACTTTTAGTGACTGCACCGATTCTTACATGTCCAGATTATACCAAGGAATTTGTCATTCAAACAGACGCCTCAGGATATGGAATAGGAGCATGTTTAACGCAACCTTATCCTGAAGGACACAAAGTCATATGCTATTTGAGTCGATCTTTGACTAAGCAAGAACGTGTTTACACGACCACCGAGCGAGAATGTTTGGCATTGGTTTGGGCAATAGAGAAGCTCCGGCCTTATATTGAGGGGATCTCATTTAAGGTCATAACAGATCATTTTAGCTTAAAATGGCTTCATAGCTTGAGGGAGCCCAGTGGGAGACTTGCTCGTTGGTCTGTAAAACTGCAGCAATATGATTTTGAAGTAATCCATCGGAAAGGGAAAGATTTAGTTGTCCCGGACATGTTGTCTCGTGCAGTACCTATGATTGATACAATTTTGCAGCCCAGAGATGTTTCAACAACAATAAAAGATCGATGGTACCAAAAGATGGTAAAGAGGGTCGTAGAATCACCATTAAAATTTATGAATTGGAGATACACTGATAATAAGTTGTATAAATATGTCAAACAAGAATACCCTCAACTTTCACCATCTAATGAATATTGGAAAGAGGTAGTCCCCAAAGATCATAGGCGTAGAATTATTGGAGAAGCTCACGATCCTCCTACCGCAGGACATATGGGTGTGTATAAAACCTTCCACAGACTGGCAGAAAAATATTACTGGCCGAAAATGCGCCAGGACGTGGCAACTTTTGTAAAGAAATGCTTTGTCTGTGCAGCTCATAAAGGTGATACACAAGGTGTATCTGATCAGATGATATCTCACCCAAAACCAACTCGTCCTTGGGAGGTTATTTCAACAGATTTATGTGGACCTCTACCTCGTTCGACAAAGGGTAATTGCTGGATTCTTGTCGTGACGGACTATTTAAGTAAGTTTTCCTTAGTTTTTCCAATGCGAACAGCCCCTACTCAAGCAGTTGTCAAGCATCTTGAGGAGCAAGTATTTATGGTCTTCGGAGTACCCCGTTTGATACTTTGTGATAATGGCCCTCAGTACAAAAGTAATGAGTTTAAGCGTTTTGCTGAGAGTTATCAGGTTAAAATTCAGTATAATCCGTATTATCACCCCAGAGCAAATCCAACAGAAAGGACGAATCGCACGTTAAAAACCATGTTATGTTGTTATGTGAAAGACAACCACAGGAAGTGGGACGAACAAATACATAAACTTGCCTGCGCGATTCGTACTGCAACCCATGAGACAACCAGGATGTCTCCTTTCTTTGTTAATTTTGGTAGGAATATGTGTTTATCAGGTAAAGATTACTCCAACCCAGTTTTGTTATCTGAAGAGAATGGTGTACAATCCGCAGCTGAAAGTAAGAACGAAGGTTTCCGGAAGCTCTATGCTGATGTTAAGAGAAGGTTAGAGGTGGCTGGAGAGAAAAACGTAGTTCAGTATAATTTGCGTTCAAGGGTACCCAACTTTGCTGTGGGTCAGCGTGTTTGGAAGAAAAATTATGTTTTGTCAGATGCTGCGAAGTTTTTCTCGAAGAAGTTAGCACCGAAATTCGTTGGTCCTTATGTGATTAGGAATAAAATTTCTCCATGGATATTTGAGCTTCAGGAACCATCGGGTAAAGTACTGCCAGGGAGTTGGCATGCCAAAGACCTTAAGTCGGCAGCGGACCTCTCCGATTAACCTTTTTAGATTAATCGTCTTGAAGTTGGGGGGGGGGATTATGTAACGTGTCATTTTTACGTTTGGGACAACGTTACATATTTGTTTATTTGGGTAAATGGTCAAGGCTCTTTGATTCGTCTTTCTGTACACAAGGTAAGGGTATTTTATAGAGATGGGTTTGGAGGTTATATAGTGTCTAGGAAGTTACCTTAAAAGGAGGCATTCCATCGAATTACTGTGGACACTACGCACATCGCATTATCTGGACATCGTAATTGGAATTTGGGATCACAGGTTTCGGGAAAATCACATAAAACTTTTGGTTGTTTTGTTTATTTCTGCAGTTTCGTCGTTTACTTGGCGTACATAAAGTTAAACAGCTGTTATGCTGGGGAATGGCGGCGTTGCCGCATCACAAATGGTTTCGGTAACAGGAAGGAAACATTTAGATGAACATTTCATTCCCTTACGTTTATTCTCGAGGATATTGGGACAATCCGAACCCCATATTCTTCACGGATTAGCTAGTTTTGATAGCACGAAAACATATTTAGGTTCACGGTTTGACCAGTAACAACCGAGGCTCTTTGATATCTTTATTAATTATTATTAATTTGGTAGGGAAAGGATAAAATAAATACGAGTTATGCACTTTTGTAAATGGGAGATAAACGAGGGATAAAAACCAAGACTAAAAGAATAAACGAAAACGTGTGAGTTAACATCTGAGCACTCTTGTGCCGAGCTTCTTAGCAGTGGTTCAGTGTGTATTTTTGGGTTCAGGTTCAGAAACAACTTTATTATTGTAGAAATGTTTTACAAAAATGGCGTTAAACCATATGAATATTAGAGAAAACATTTATAAAGAGCGAAGGAAACTTTTGACGAAGACTGTAACTGGAGTGCAACTAAATTCTGCGCTCAGTATAGCTTTACTCATATGGGAATTGGTTGAGTGTTCGAATATTAATAATGTGTATGGAGGGTGTCTCGACGTCCTTGTTATAAAAATTCCAACCGTGGAAATAGATCCGACAACACCTCAATGTACGTTTTACCTAATTGCAATGTTCACTTGGTCGGTGCTGCCCCTATATACCTGTATAGAACTATTGCTGTATCTCCTCATTGGTTACTTTGAAAACCCCGGGTTTTTCTCCCAGTCTTGCCACTGAAGGTAGAGATTTAATTTTGGCGAAAAAGTTTTTTATAAATAGGTTTGCATCCTTTATTTGAATTTAACCGGGAAGATTAGGTTGGTACTATTGCGTTTTACCGTCCCCACTCCCCACCAAATTTACAAAACGGTTTCCGGCCACTTGATTATTCTGGTATTCTCGACGAAGTGCTTGGTCTCTTTTTGCTAACAAATTTTGGCTGGGTCGGCAACAGGCTCTGGGATCGCCATTGTTTTTGGTTTGGCACTGCAGCGAATTGTAGGAGATATCCCAGAGACTGTGAGGAGTGAGCCGTCGTGTTTTCGGCGTAATCGGAAGTGACGCTCGCACCCTTTTGAGGGGAAATTAAGTCGGCCTACGCCATTTGTACGGAAAGAGCATCGGTAAGTTCGATTTTATTTTTTTTATTATTTGAGTACTCTTCAAGATAATATTTGCCTCCCAAATTGTAATTATTTTTCGTGGGAAATGTACTTTTTTTGACAAAGGACGTGGGGAATTGTTGGCGTTTTTATATTTTTCTTTTAACCACGTGTTGGATAAAAACTATATATTGTTTTTCTCCTTTGTCTACAGCCCTGTCAATTCCAGCGACGGGACAGTTGGACTGGACGCTGGTGGGAAGCCGGACGGGCCAGTTCTAACCCTGGGAAAGGTACGTAGGGTTATTTTAGTTCATCTGTTTAAATCTGCTGTATTTTATTGAGTCGACATGGGGTTCTCCAGGAAACTGAAACATTTCATTTTCCACAGGGTTCTACGCTCGGGCAAGAATCCCACAACCTTTTTATGCTCGGGCAAGAAACCAACAACATTTTGTCCACGATGCGCTGCACTAGTACCATGTGCTAGTTAGTCAGCAGGGAAGGCGCGGCAGAACTGGGACCGGTGGAGTAGCAGAAGATGTCTGGTACAACACATCCAGGTTTACAAAATAAAACACATTTATACACAAAATAATCAAGGACCAAGGTAGGAGCAAGCCTTAACTATAATTTTTTTTTCCTCATATATAAATTTTTTTAATATAATTTAGATGTAATCTTTTCATATATAAGTTTTCACAGTATAATTTCAACATTTCTTGTAAACGCAAGATAAGGTATGACGTCATAACCCTGGTTTTGCGGCATATTTACTACATCGACTTGTTTTCCTTCATTTCACTTATTTAAGATAATTTTACTGTCAAATTTAAAGTGCCTTGCTATTTTGGCCCTATTTAAAGTGCCTTGCTATTTTGGCCCTGACTTGTTTGGTATTTTTCTCAAGTTTTACAATCAAAATATACAAGATGAACTAAATTTCTTTTTTATTTGTACAATCCAGTGAGCCAACTTTGCGGAGACAAAAGAGAGATGAGATTATATTTTGTTTCTAGCGGTTTCGTCACACATTTTTACCTCATGGGGTGGATCTCGGACTGGGTTGCTGTCTGTCTCATTCTACCCAACGTAGAATGATGACAGCAGATATTTGGTCTAGATCTTCCCTATGATGGAACGATTTTGGAAGTATATATATTTTTTTTTAACAATCATTCATATAATTGAGTCCTACGCTACTGACTCAGATGTAGGTACACTATGACCTGTTAAAGGAGTCCATCTACCTGTACAGTGCTTCTAGTTTTGTCATCTTAATTCAATCTTTTAGAATTTTATTCTGTTTATTTTTTTGGTTATTCTTAATTACACAAATACTCTGGAAGCCTCGGAAGTAGGTAGAGTTTCATTGTTTAGCTGCAACGTTTGGGTTGAACTGTATTTTATTTAAGATCTTCTTTGTAAAACATTGGTATTAAATAATGTGGCGCACTTAAAATTTTCTTATTTCTGAACCCCCCCTTCTCCACTGTATAAAAGTTACCGGGCATATCAATGTTTTACCTAGCTGGAAAATACAGTTCTGCTTTCAGATATTTGTTTAATTATTCAGTGCGTTTTTGTGTCACAGATTGGCAAATTGTGTTTGTTCTAATTACAGTCTAAATGTGATGCGGCAACGCCGCCATTCCCCAGCATAACAGCTGTTTAACTTTATGTACGTCAAGTAAACGACGAAACTGCAGAAATAAACAAAACAACCAAAAGTTTTATGTGATTTTCCCGAAACCTGTGATCCCAAATTCCAATTACGATGTCCAGATAATGCGATGTGCGTAGTGTCCACAGTAATTCGATGGAATGCCTCCTTTTAAGGTAACTTCCTAGACACTATATAACCTCCAAACCCATCTCTATAAAATACCCTTACCTTGTGTACAGAAAGACGAATCAAAGAGCCTTGACCATTTACCCAAATAAACAAATATGTAACGTTGTCCCAAACGTAAAAATGACACGTTTTTTTGGTTATTCTTAATTACACAAATACTCTGGAAGCCTCGGAAGTAGGTAGAGTTTCATTGTTTAGCTGCAACGTTTGGGTTGAACTGTATTTTATTTAAGATCTTCTTTGTGAAACATTGGTATTAAATAATGTGGCGCACTTAAAATTTTCTTATTTCTGAACCCCCCCTTCTCCACTGTATAAAAGTTACCGGGCATATCAATGTTTTACCTAGCTGGAAAATACAGTTCTGCTTCCAGATATTTGTTTAATTATTCAGTGGGTTTTTGTGTCACAGATTGGCAAATTGTGATTGTTCTAATTACAGTGTCACAAAATGGCAGCAAAGTCTTTAAGCTGCCAAAGTGTCACACAATGCATTTTTAATAGGCCACAAATTGGCGCCCAAATTTTTTTAATTTTTTTTTAAGGCCACAAACACCAAAATTTTAATTTACTTCACACCCCTATAAATATAAATTTATAAAAAAGTAACATTGCCCACTTCCAGAAACCCTAGGGAACTGAGCTTTGAAAGGCTGAAAGGACCTATGATGAGACCATGGGAAAAAATTTAAAAATCCCAAACGTTTAATTTGCTCCCCTCCCCTATAAATGTAAAGTTTTGTAAAAGACACATTGCCTACTTTCAGAAACGGTAGAAAGCTGAGCTTTGGAAGGCCGATAGGAGCTATGATAAAACTATAAAAGAAAATTAAAAACCCCAAATTTTAATTATCTTCCCTCCCCTATAAATGTAAAGTTATGTAAAAGTAACATTCTCCACTTCCAGATACGCTAGAGAGCTGAGCTTTGGACGAGTGAAACTATGATAAAACTATAGAAAAAAATTTAAAAACATCAAAATTTTAATTTACTTTCCTCCCCTTTAAATGTAATGTTATGTAAAATTAACATTGCCCACTTACAGGAACACTAGAGAGCTGAGCTTTAGAAGGCTGATAGGAACTATGATAAAACCATAGGAAAATATAAAAAAAAACCTCAACATTTTTAATAAGGCATTGTAAAAGTTTTGAACAATGTTCCGCATATTTTACTACTTTAAAAATTAAATATTATCCAAATCCTTTAAAAAAGGAGTGAAATCATAACAAAAACATTTTATGTAAAAAAAAGCCAAGTACGCGAAAGTGGAATTCCGTAAAAAGAATTGAGATAAAAGTAAAGCCAAGTTTTCCAATACAAATTTCAAAACGAATGGTTCTTACTAGTTTGGAAATGTTTTTCTAAACTTGGCTATTACGGCTGCAAATGGCACTTAGGCATAGTGCTAAATTGAACGTGAAGAAGTTTGGCTGGAATAGCAAAGTTTAAAAAAACATTTCCACACTAGTAAGAACCATTCGTTTTGAAATTTGTATTGGAGAACTTGGCTTTACTTTTATCTCAATTCTTTTTACGGAATACCACTTTCGCGTACTTGTTAACACAAATTTTTGGGGATGTTACAACGTCAAAATTTTTTGTATATACAATGGATGCCACAAAGATATGAAAAATTTGATTACTAAATTTTTGAGATACAAATATTTTTATGGAATTAAAAATAAAATATTTTTTATTACATTTCATATTTTTGGATAACACCAGGTTTTAAAGTGGATGTCACAAAAACCGACTTTTTGCTGGATGTCACAAGATACAACGGTCGAGTATATATATATTTGGTTTTTCTTTTTTCTTGAACAATATATTTGATATTTTTAATTTAGTTGCTTTCTTGGGAACTTTTAGTTTATATATTTATTGACGTTTTAGTCAGAGACCTTCATCAGAACAGTCATTCATTTATAATCACTCATTACATTACATAGGTCAAAACAAACAAATTTAAAACAGGAATATCACAATTTTAACATAACATTCTTAAAAATTCAACAATAAACAAACATATATTTTTAGACTTTTTTTTTAGAAAATTTGGGCAGATTTCTTTTTTCTTGCACTGTAGTAAGAAAATTCTTCGGTTTTTTTGCTTGCAGATCTTGTTTAATACATTTCTGTATTCCCTTAGTAATTTTGCAGCGTTGTTTCCATATGTGTTTTCGATGTTTTGGAGATTTAGCATATTTTCACCCATGCTTGTATATTTTTGGTTTTTCTTTTTTCTTGAACCATATATTTTATATTTTTTAATTTAGTTGGTTTCTTGGGAATGTGGTCCATAAATGAAATAGCAACTTTTAGTTTACATATTTATTAACGTTTCGGTCAGAGACCTTTATCAGAACAGTCATTCATTTATAATCACCCATTACATTACATAGGTCAAAACCATTGTGTTGTATAAAGCCCTGAAAGGGCTTTAGAGACGGAAAGACAAGGCATTTTTTATTGACCCTATTAAATTTGGTTTCTAAGGGCGGGTATTTCTTTTACAATAAAAACAGAGATAAACATTATTGAATATGTGAAACGGACAAAGATATGCTAATTTTGCATGCAAATAATACCCTTATCCTTATCCTAAAACTTAAAAAAAAATTAAAATGGCGTAATAAGTAATCATATATATTACTTTTATCTCTTTCACACTGACGGCATAAGTGCGACAGAAAAGCAGCTGGGTACTTTTAATCCACCTGCCGTATTTTGAGTGATTCAACCTGCTAGTCTGTTTATACAGGGAAAACTGATAGACAATGTTGTCTAAGTACAAAGATGAATTTTATTGAATATCGTGCGGGAATATTACAAAAATAAATCTTTAAAACGTTTAAAAACAAGTTTAGAAGTAACTATTTTAGTTCAAACATGGTGAAAAATTGTTTTTTGTGCAAAAGAAGAAAAAAAATCGATGAAAAAACAACATTTCATGGGTAAGTCGTCTTGACGGATAGTTTTTGCTAAAACACGAGAAAGTTCAGTAGCGTCACAATAGATAGTTTTTTCTGCGACCGTGCGATTTTACCCTCACACATTTTGATTCAGAAAGTGTCACTTCCCCGATTATTTTTTAATATTAATTTGTCCTGAAATGTGTTGCAGTCTAGGACAACTTGACTTACTTTACTTTAATAAGCATCGTTGTTTTAAACAATTTAATTAATAATTATCATGGTAGCAAGCAAGTTATAATTAAATAATTTATAATTAAATAATTTCTGAGCAATTCGAGACCTTCTGACTAGAAGATAAGAATAAACGGGTCACGGGACTTCTAAGTTTTATTTATAATGGTTGGAAATATGTGTCACAATGTGAGATTTTACTATATCTGTAATTGGCCTTTGGCTGTTGATATTTGAGAAATAAATAAATAAAAATAAAATAAATAAACAACTGGGCGCCGCCAACTCGGCGCCACCAACTGGGCGGCGGGCCAACTGGGCGGCAGGCCAACTGGGCACCGGGCCAACTAGACGCCGGGCCAACTGGGCGCCGGACTAAAATATTTTTTCTTGATAAAATGTGCAGACGAAAAACAAAATAGATAGATTATTATTTATGCAAAAACATCTTTAAAAAATATTTTATGTAATATTCTTGAAATTTGGTTTTGTTAGAGTTAAATCCATCAAGTCGAGTGTTGAAATTTTTGTAGGTCTAGAGTTCTGGTAACCTGATAACATAAAATTTACGTTTTTGATTACAAGAATGGCGAATCCAAAATGGCGGATTTCTTTATGTTTAAACCGATTTGTCTTAAACTTGAAAGTTTGAAGTGTTTGGGATCACTTAATACAGTTTTACCCTCAAACTTAAAAAAATTAAAATGGCGGATGCAAATTGGCGGATTTTCTTATTTATGCACCGATATTCATCAAATATCGCTGATTACGATTTTTGAATCAAACTCATGAAAAACTTAAAATAGCGGATTTCTTCATTTTTAAACCGATTTGTCTCAAACTTGAAAGTTTGCAGTGCTTGAGATCACTTAATACAGTTTTATCCTAAAACTTAAAAAAAAATTAAAATGGCGGATTTTCTTATTTATGCACCGATATGTATCAAATATAGAACTTTTGACTCAAACTCATAAAAAATTCAAAATGGCGGATCCAAAATGGTGGGTTTCTTTATTTTTCAAAGAATTTGTCTCAAATGTCTCAAACTTGAAAGTTTGCAGTGCTTAAGGTCACTTAATACAATTTGTGACTCACACTTGCAAATGGCAGAAAGAAATGAAATATTTTAAGCTTAAGAAAAATCGGTTAGTAAATAAAAAGTCTGTCATGTTGGATACCCCATTTTGATTTTTTTATGAGTTTAAGTGAAAAATGATAATCAGCAAAGTCCACCATTTTGGATTCGCCATTTTAAATTATTTATCAGTTTGATATTTGATACATATCGGTGCATAAATAAAAAAATTCGCCATTTTCCATCCGTCATTTGAAATTAAGTGCTTTCAAGCACTGCAAACTTTCAAGTTTGAGACAAATCGGTTTAAAAATAAAGAAATCCACCAATTCTTGAAATAAAAATCGTAAATGGTATTTTTACCAGGTTGCCAGAACACTACACCTACCAAATTTCAACACTCGACTTAATAGATTGAAATTTTTGTATAAATAACATATTTATTTTGTTGTTTATCTGCACATTTTATCGAAAAAGAAAATAGTCCGGCGCTGAGTTCGCCCGGCGCCCATTAGGCCCGGCGTGGCGCCCTGTTGGCGACGCCGAGTTGTCCCGGCGCCCTGTTGTCCCATTCCGAATTGAAATTTTTAGTTCCGAAATTTCATCTGACTCGAGCATAACTTGTAGTCCACCAAGAAAAGAGAAGACTTGAAGAAGACCCTTGTTCAAACAAAGAAAATATTTTACCTGGAAGGTACAACATTTGTAAAGTTCTAATATGAAAACAATAATTTTAATACATCCACTGCACTTAGCATGCTAACAAATTCTTTTCCTCTTTTTTTTACTGAAGAGAATTTTGTAAACACTTTACAAATGTACCTTCCAGGTAAAATATTTTCTTTCTTTGGACAAGGGTCTTCTTCAACTCCTCACTTCTTGGGTGGACTATAAGTTATGCTCGAGTCAGATGAAATTTCGGAACTAAAAATTTCAATTCGGAATGGGACAACTGGGCGCCAAACCTACTCGGCGCAGCCAATAGGGCGCTATGCCGGTCCTAATGGGCGCCGGGCCAACTCAGCGCCGGACTATTTTTTTTTCGATAAAATGTGCAGATAAAAAACAAAATAAATATGTTATTTATACAAAAATTTCAAAATCCAGTCGAGTGTTGAAATTTGGTAAGTGTAGTGTTCTGGTAACCTGGTAAAAATACTATTTACGTTTTTTATTTCAAGAATAGCGGATCCAAAATGGTGGATTTCTTTATTTTTAAACCGATTTGTCTCAAACTTGAAAGTTTGCAGTGTTTAAGATCACTTAATACAATTTTATCCTCAAACTTTTAAAATTAAAATGGCGGGTCCAAAATGGCGGATTTTCTTATTTATGCACCAATATTCATCAAATATAGAACTTGGCAGTGTTTCAAGTCGCTGAATATGATTTTTGACTCAAACTCAAAATGGCGGATTTCTTTATTTTTAAACCGATTTGTATCAAACGTGAAAGTTTGCAGTTTGAAAGCATTTAATTTCAAAAGACGGATGGAAAATCGCGGATTTTTTTATTTATGCACCGATATGTATCAAATATCAAACTCATAAATAATTTAAAATGACGGATCCAAAATGGTGGACTTTGCTGATTATCATTTTTGACTTAAACTCATAAAAAAATCACAATGGCGAAACCAACATGACAGACTTTTTTATTTACTAACCGATTTATCTCAAGCTTAAAATATTACATTTCTTTCTTTAAACTTGAGTCATATTTTGTATTAAGCTATAAAATTCTGCCATTTGCAAGTGTGAGTCACAAATTGTATTAAGTGACCTTAAGCACTGCAAACTTTCAAGTTTGAGACATTTGAGACAAATCCCTTGAAAAATAAAAAAATCCACCATTTTGGATCCGCCATTTTGAATTTTATATGAGTTTGAGTCAAAAGTTCTATATTTGATACATATCGGTGCAACATAAAATAACAGGAAATTCTTAGATTATTTTTATTGATAATAATAAAATAGTATACTTATATATATATATATATATATATATATATATATATATATATATATATATATATATATATATACTATAGTTGACCATTTTCTTCGGTTGATATTCTTGGTCTTTCTTTCGCCAGCTTTCGGAAAAGCACGAATTTTTAAAATTTCCCTAGGTCGATTGGTAATAATAGATCACACAATTTTAAGTCACCGGGTATTTGCCTCAAATTTGAGTTGAAGGGTCTGTGTGATGTCATAAATAAATAAATGACGGCTTTTTTACTGTTTTTTCACAATTTTTGGCTTATAACTTCTGCCAATAACTTAGTTTTGCAGAAAAACTAATCGTTTTTTGTTGGCAAGAGAACACCAATCAAGATACCGCGTGAACAAGTCCACATCTAGGGGGCCTAATTTCCATAAGGGGGTAAAAAACAGATTGAATATAGCATATATTAATAAGAGACCGCAATATGCCCGATTCCAGTCGAAAGCATTTCAGCGTTGCCAAAGGTAACTTTGATAAATAACTACAGGCGCAAGTCGTCGCAGTCTTCAAGAGGCGGGCAATCTAAAACATTTGTTTAGGGCGTTACTTACGAGGTCCAAAAAAAAAATGGCTCTGTAATAAAATAGCGCGTATCAAAATAGCGCGTATCAAAATAGCGCGTATCAAAATAGCGCGCTGATTTGAGCGCGTGTTCAAAATAGCGCGTATCAAAATAGCGCGTGATCAAAATAGCGCATGATCAAAATAGCGCGTAACACAACGGCGCGTGATCAAAATAGCGCGTATCATATTGGCGCGTGTTCAAAATAACCTGTATCAAAATAGCGCGTATCAAAACAGCGCGTATCAAAATGGCGCGTGTTTAAAATAGCGCGTATCAAAATAGCGCGTATTCAAATTAGCGCGTATTAAAATAGCGCGTGTTTAAAATAGCGTGTGTTCAAAATAGCGCGTCTTAAAATAGCGCGTCTAAAAATACCGCGTTTTGAAAGATCGCCATTACAAACATCGCTGTTACAAAATAGTTCGAGTAAGGGGTCTCTTTCTAACATATTTTTTCAAAACAAAAACTTTCCTGACTTTTTTCCCGGGATCCTATAGGGTGTAACCAAACCGAACCGAACCGATTCAAACCGCACCGTACTGAAATGAACCGAACCAAACCGAAACATTTTATCAAAAAATTATTTCCCTAAATTAGCTTCCCGATCCTTATTTTGGTAGGTTTCTATTCTGACCTGTGACTGGTGACATTTTTTTTGGTAGAAAAAGGTCAGGGAGTTACTGGAAAAAATGTTTGGGTTCGGTTTGGTTCGGTTCCGTCCGGTTCGGTTCGGTTTGGTTACACACCCTCTAGGATCCCGGAAAAGAAACCAGGGAAGTTTTTTTTTTTGAAAAAAATTTGTTAGAAAGAGTCCCCTTAGTCGAACTATATGAGTTGTGTTAAGTATAGCAAGCCATCGGTTTAATTTAAGTATAACTTATCTGACCTTGCTCAAACTGTTTAGGTGAATATACCTAAGCAGACCTGATACGCGCTATTTTTTACACGCGCTATTTTAATATGCGCTATTTTGATACGCGCTATTCTGATCACGCGCTATTTTGATACGCGCTATTTTGATACACGCTATTTTGAACACGCGCTATTAAGATACGCGCTATTTTGAACACGCGCTATTCCGAACACGCTCTGTTTTGAAAAGCGCTGTTTTGATACGCGCTATTTTGATACGCGCTATTTCGTTACAGAGCCAAAAAATAGGTCAAAATCTGTTTCTTGGAGATATACACATCACAGATTCTCACTGCGGACTAAAATGAGCAAAGGCGACTTTGCCACGTGGGTGGCGCTGGCATCTGACGTCCAATTGTCGAGTTAATAGGGGTTTCTCAACGTGCCCCTATGCCCAACCAGCCCCGCTCTCCCCTACGTGTGAGCCGCGGTCTAGACCGAACCGACCCGACGCTCTACGTAGCATTGTATTACAGACCGTCGGAGACAGTGTGCCCAAAAATCAAGGGGACGCCATGTTTTGGGAAGAACATTTACCAAACAAGGTTTAGTTTTTCTCTATGGTTTTTGTGATTTTGTACTAATACGGACCTAAATACGCGGGTATTTTTATGGCATCATAATGGTGTTTTGGTTGCAGGAGTCGAAGTGATCAAAAAGTCATCAGGAATAACGCTTTAAAGGTAAATATTTAAAGGTAGCAATATAGCTTCAAGAAAAAAACGTATTTATTGTATAAACTTTTTGTTCTGTGGAAACTGATTGCTTTATAAACAAACAGTAAATAGGATTGATTTTTAATTAACTGATTTATGTGCTAATTGACGACAAGTATCCACAGGCGTAGGCTTTATTTGTTTTTAATATAAAATTCATACTTTTTTTTTTGTTTCAGATTTCCGCTTAAAGATGGAAACAATCTGGCTTTGGTCGTCCGCAATAACAGATCCAATTAGAAATCACAAAAACTATCCTATTTGAAGGGTAGTAAACCGCGCGGTAAGTGTTATTTATTATTTTTTTAGAATGCTTTATATTTGTATTTTGTGATTTTAATAATTTTAAATTTGATGTCATTTGAATCATGGCTTCAATTCTTTGAATTAATTATTAAAGATTTTTAAGCAAAGAGCCTTTAGTATGAAAATGTGAAGTTTAAACCTTTTAACTTAAAGCAAACATTTAATGTTCTGCACAGTGGCGTATATAGAAAAAAAATCGGGGGGGGGGCGAGACGGTTTCGGGGGGGGGGGGGGGGTTCGAGACCTCATGAGGTCGTATTTTAGTCTATTTTATGTTTATATTCATAAAATATGTGAAAAATATCTAAAAAAACTTAACTTTAAAGGGGGGCCCGGGCCCCCCTTATATACGCCACTGGTTCTGTATTAAATTTACAAATATATAAAATTTATTTTATTTTTCAGGTCAGCACTGACTTGCAGGTGGAGGAAGTAATTGAACAAAGGAGAACATTTTAAAAAAACACGGGCTACCCATGTGGCCTTTCATAATGGTGGAGTCCCCCAACTTATAGTGAGGTAAAATCAGTTTATGTCAGATTTGACAAAATTTTGTGTGCATCTCACATGGAACAAACGTGTGTATATTTCATTAACCAACCTTTCCAAAAAAAACAAAGATTACCCGCCACCATAAAAAAATTTGACTCCACTTTTATAATAAAATACAAATAAATATTTTTCATCAAAACAAATTGCTTTTTATTATTATTAAAATTCTCTTATTATTCTATACCTTTGTTTAATTACAAAATTAAACAGATTTCCTTTTTTTACCATTTTTCATAAATCTTCATTTTTAGTTAAATTTATTATTTAAACACAGGTGATCTTGAGAAATTAGGTTTTAATAACATAAACTAACCTTCTTAAGTTTACCTATTTAAATAATATAAATTATTCAGTTAATAAAACAACACATTATATGGAATTTTATATTTTATAATTTATTACGAACTATAACAATTTGTTAATATAAAAAGAGAGGATTTATCTTAATAAAGCAGATTCAACATTTGATAGTTGTTCTCAATATACCTACTTAGTTTATTGTACCATAAGCCTTCTTGGTCATTGCAGGGAGTGAGGCTGCTCCCTGGCAGTAAACTTTTTACTTTAATCCCGCTGCTAAACCAAGCCGAGTTAAGCAAGTGTAATTGTCAAGCACAGCTTGTACAACCTTATTCATTTCTATAGGGTTAATGGGAAAAAAAGACACCAATTTTGATCACACAACTTTATTTCTTTTCGACGATCCATTTTCGTCTTCCTAAGGCTAAGGTGTGTAGCCTGAGGAAGACGAAGAAATACAGGTGTGTGATCAAAAGTGGTGTCCTTATTTCCATTAACGCTATAGAAATATACAGGGTGTTCATTTTAAAACTTCTCAACCAAGATTTCTCGAAAATATTTTTTTTTTGAGAAAAAGTAAAAACATGTGAATTAAGTTATTAAGGAGGACACATTTTGGCTATCTTACAGTTTTTGTAGTACACACCCCCTTTGAAAAAATAAGTGAAGATTTCAAAAACAAATTGATAGATTTTCAAAATTTGTACACCTTTGTAAAGATATTTAAAACCTTCAAAAAAAAAGTGTCAATTGACCCACTTTCCATATTCAAAATATAGGGGTAAAATGTACCCCTCAAAGGGGGTGTGTACTACAAAAATTTTAAGATAGCCAAAATGTGTCCTCCTTAATAAATTAATTGACGTCTTTTTGCTTTTTAAAAAAAAATCATTTTCGAGAAATCTGGGGTGGGAAGTTTTAAAATGAACACCCTGTATATTAAACAGAACGTGAAACCTACAAATACCTTATTAATGCAAAATAACTAAATATAATTGCAGCTACTAATTATATAATAACCCATAATTAATTAATTTAATATTAAATAAGAATGATCCTTATAATAAATATACAGTATATTAATAATTAAACTCACATATATTTTTAAATACCAACAATATATTAGTGCTTAATGTAGCTTTTTTTTAAATATTACCAGACGATTTTGTTTTTATTAACAAATATTTGTTTCAATTGTTGAAATATCTGAATTTTTACCTGCAAACAAATATCTAATAAGCCAAATATGGGCAACGCATTTGGTAACAGTTACAAAATGTTTGTTATTGTTACAAAATTCTTCTCTCAGTGCATATCACAATTCTTAGACGACTAAAGAATATGTGTTTGTTTATTGTTGAATTTTTAAGAATGTTACGTGAAAATTGTGATATGTCTGGTTTAAATTTGTTTGTTTTGACCTATGTAATGTAATGAGTGATTATAAATGAATGACTGTTCTGATGAAGGTCTCTGACCGAAACGTCAATAAATATGTAAACTAAAAGTTGCTATTTCATTTATGAAGCACATTCCCAAGAAACCAACTAAATTAAAAAAAAAATATATATATATATATATATGTGTATATATATATATATATATATATATATATATATATATATATATATATATATACAGGGTATCTCACAAAAACCGCCCACCACTTTAGAACTCTAGGGGATGAATATTTTTATGATCTAAAAAATTACTCGAATACGCCGTTTCGATTGGTGATGGCTATTTTCAGACCTTAATTCTGTTTTGGATTGGGGACGGGCATAAATTAAAAATTAAAATTAATTATTACTTTTTTGCAAATGTGTGGTATAACGGACAAAATCTTTTTCGTTATAAATTACGAACTATTTCACCGATTTTAAAGAACCAGGCGTAATTTGCAAAGAATTAACCATGCTCTTAAGCAGGTATATCTTTTGTCCGCCACCTTGAAATCCAAAATGGCGGACAGATCTAAACTTGACTCTTTAAATGTGCTTGTTTCTTTTTATGTTCCCGAAATTTATTCAATAATTTTTTAATTTCTAGAAAAGCTCCTGTTTCAGCCACGCATAACAAGGTAAAAATCATTAAAATCAGTTAAACAATTCCCCAAAATATGTTTTGTTTCAAACATTTTTTATAGATTATACGATTGCTTCTCAATTCTGTCTGCATTAATTTTTTTATAAATTATTTATTACTGAACCGATATAAATGAAATAAAAAGCCTTATGGTGAAGGCCCATTGGTCTTTAAAGGAAAATACCAACATTTACCGCCCTCTTGAAATCTAAAATGGCGGACATTTTAACTTTTTAGATCCATAACAAGGTAAGTGTAATTAAAATCGGTATAGTGGCTCTCGAAATAATTTTTGTTTTAAGCACTGCTTTACAGACTATACAATTCCTTGCTACTTTTGTCTTTTTTAAAATTTTCTCATAATCGCATTGTTAATGAACCGATTTTAAAGAAATAAGAAGCGTCATGCTAAGAATCGATTGCGCCCTGCAGATTACTATTTTGAAATTGGACGCCACCTTCAAATCAAACAAGCAATCCTTAGACCAAATACTTATATCTTGGGAGCTACTACTGGTTGTGCATGATCATTTCTCGGATTATTTGTAGAAATTTAAAAACAGAACTTAAAAAAATTTTTCTTACAAAAAAACAGCGATCCTTTATGAAGAGTCAAATTCGATTTAATCCTCTATAATGAATTTCAACATGTCGGAAAATTTAAAATCCAATCAAAAATCGTTTATATCTTGGGAGTTACTTCTGAAACTAAATATAACGTAACTCCGTGCATGCAGGCAATGAGCAATTACTGCAGCAGCAGTGATCAATACCATCAGGTATACACAGAAGTCTCCTGCAATTTGACACTGATTTAGAGCTTACGTGCAGCAGTGCGTGTGATAGTGTCAAATAGAATTAACGCTTGTATCGCCTTTGAAGTACGGAATGGCTAAATTGAATTAAACATTTATCTTTGCCGGGACAGAATTTTCCTTTGCTGTCGTGACGCCTGTGATAGTATAAGGCGGCGGTGTTTGATTAATTTGATTTAAACGCAAATAATGTTGTCATATATACAGCATGTCCCAAATTAGACGTTTTTGAGGATTTTCAGGTGTTTCTAAAGGAAACGGAAATTAATTAAATTAACGTGGAACCCACATAGCACAAAGATCACATCAACGTTAAATTAACGCGAACAAAAATAACAAAGGTATTTTTTACTAGAAAACAACCTCATACCATGTAATATTTACTTCGTTAAATCTACATGCTTAAAGATAACTTAAAAACAAGGAGAAATCTAGCTATAAAAATGTACTTTTTGCTGAAGTTTCTGGTGCTCTCGTTATTTTCATGTGCCAAATTTACACTTGAAAAGTCCTCCACAACACGCCACTAGAGTAAGACTTCGCAAACCTACTAACTTTCTGCATCTTTTTTTTAACTTTTTTTAGTAACATTTTTTTAACTTAAATGTGACGCGAAAGGAAGTAATAAAAGTTCACCAGTTTAAGACTACAACACTTCAAGACAATTTTAGAGATGGCGCTCAAGGCAATTTAAAATATCTTTATATACATTATGTTTTTTTTTAAAGCTACACACAAGGGCGCACCCAGGGGGGGGGGCCTTAGATTTTTAATATATTTTCCACATATTTGATGATAAAACATGAAAAATATCGTAAAATTTGACATCAGGAGGCTTCGGGCCCCTCCCAAGCCCAAGCTGTGGGGCAGTTGCGAAAAGACATGACGACCTTTTTTTTTTTTTGGAGACGGTGCGGTTCAAAATTCTACGGCGCGGTTCGGTTCGGTTGGGAGGGTGTTGGTTGGTGCATGTTTTTTTTGGCCGCCACTTTTTTGAGGGTGCGCTTTGTAGCTGTCGGGGCCCCCCCCAAGACACATTCCTGGGTGCGCCACTGCTACACAAGATTTTTTTAAAGTAAACACGCAGAAGATTAATGTGTCTTTATCAGGTTAATAACTGATGCATCGTGATCGTGAAGGATCAGGGATCAGTTCCTTAACAGGTTTTTGGAGTTTAGGGGCCAAAAAACTTCCTGATAGATTTCGTCAAAGTGAAAAATGCCGACAATAGGTGGCGCTGCTGCTAGTAAAATCTCAAAAATGTTCGGTAGAAAAACCATGCAAGTTGCGTTTTAAAATTCGTGTAGAAAAGGCGTGAATCTAATGTGATTTTGACGTTGATAAATATCACTTTAAAATAACGTAAAACATTGCTGTTTTAATTTGATAATGGCGTTATTACAACGCAGTTTTTAGCAACGGTATTTTTGAATGAATGACATATTAAGCTTGTTTTCATATATGAAATAAACGTTTTTTTCTAGCAGCTTTTAAATTCAACGTTTTCCTTTCTCACGCGTTTTTTGTGTGTTAAATACGTGATTGTGCTATGTGGGTAAAAACCGTATCTTGATATATCAAGGCATTACTTTGGTACAAAACCTTCTTATTTATGAAAATTTTATATAGGTATAAATTACTGTGTTTAGTTTCGTTTTTATAAGGATCCAACCGTTTACTTAAATTGAATTTTATCTGTAACTGTTAGTTTTTAGATATTATATAAAGTGGGTAATTTTTTTAAGGAATAACTTACTTTTTATTCGCTTTTTGAAATAGGCGTACCTTTTAGCAATGACTAGAGAAGGTATTATTTTCGACAAAAATTTTTTTTTTCAGATCACGTCGAAAATGTGTTATTTGGGTGTATTTTGACCTATCTTAGCAATATCGCCGTGATATCTGTGTGAGTGTGTCTGTATGTGTGTGTGTATGTGTCTGTATGTGTGTAGGTGTGTTTGTGTGTGTGTTATTTTTTCATGACTTTCTTAATTAAATCAATTTAAAATATTAAAAATCAATACACAATTTATACGAAATATGCCATTGTTAAGTAAAAGCCTGTATTTTGGTATATAACCTTTTTATTTATGAAAATTTTATTTGGGTTTAAATTGTTTTGCATTTTATAAGGATCCAACCGTTTAATTGAATTTTATCTGTCACTTTTAGTTTTTGAGATATCTCATTAAGTGGGTATTTTTTTTAAAATAACTTACTTTTTATTCGATTTTTGAAATAAGCGTAACTTTTCGTTTAACATGAGGTATCACACTTAGTATTTTATTTTTTTATTGTTTTAAATAATTTATTTTTTTATTTACTTCTTTATTTTTTTTTATGAATTTCTTAATTAAATCATTTTAAAGTATTAAAAATCAGTAAATAATTTATACAAAATATAATTTTATAAATAAATGCCAAATTAATGTAATATCTCAAAAACTAAATTGACAGGTGAAATTCAATATCACCGTTGGGTTCTTTATAAAAAAGTCTATGAATAAGAAATGTATGTACAGTCAGGGACTTTTTAAATTGCCGTTGTATTTTTTTTCTGTCAAAATTAATCATTTAAAGAAATCAAAAAAAATATATTTTTAAATATGTATGTATACAGTACAGACAGAGGTAAAGTTCACAATTTTTTTATTTTGGTTCAAACTTGGTTTTCCTAATTTCAAATAGGAATATTTTTTATTTTTGAGAGGGGCAATTTAAAAAGTCTCCGACTGTACAAGAAAATTATATTTTCATTTATAAAAAAGTTAGAGGCTGCCTTGCAGACTTCTAAAAAACCCCCTGTAGCTTGAAAACGGCTTGCTAAATCAAAATGTTTCTCCTAGAAAGACCAAAAACCCCAAAAAACATCGAAATTGGGACACCCTGTACAGAGAGTCCCATTTTCGATGTAATTAACTGTGTTTTTTTTAGGCCTCTAAAAGTGGTGATTTTTGGCATATCTGAGGGCACGTCAATGCCTCGCCAAGTTCGCGCGCCGTACCATCTTTTCTTGAAACATTTCAGTCGATATTTGACTTATCTAAAACTCCACTTCAGAATGAGCTACGAATCTTGAACTTTGCACAGTCGTAGATCTCTATGAAGCTAACCCGTCCAAGTTTCATGGAATTCCATAAAGTAGTCAAGTAGTTACGAAATTTCAAAAAACGTCGAAATTGGCACTCACTCACTCACTCATGTATAGATCATCAAAATTCTACTGTACTTCCAGACATGCTGTAAACCTGAAATTTGGCAGATTGAAAAAAATTATGACTAAAACCCTGGAAAAATTCAAAAAACCCCAAAATTCTAATTTACTCCTCTCCCCTATACAGGTAAATTTATGTAAAAGAAATGCTAGAGAGCTGAGCTTTGGCAGACTGATAGGAACTAAAAACTGTAGGAAAACATTTAAAAACGCCAAAATTATAATTTAGTTCCCTCCCCTATAAATGTAAAGTTATGTAGAATTAACACTGCCCACTTCCAGAAACGCTAGAGAGCTGAGCTTTTTAGGACTTAAAGGCATCATAATAAAACTATAGGAAAAAATTTAAAAACACCAAAATTTTAATTTACTTTCCACCACTATAAATGAAAATTTATATAAAAGTAACATTGCCCACTTCCAGAAACGCTAGGGAGCTGAGCTTGGAAAGGCTGAAAGGACCTATGATGAAACCATCGGATAAAATTTAAAAACCCCAAACTTTTAATTTGCTACCCTCCCCTATAAATGTAAAGTTTTGTAAAAGTAACATTGCTTACTTCCAGAAACGGTAGAGAGCTGAGCTTTTGAAGGCCGATAGGAACTATGATAAAACTATAAAAGAAAATTAAAAACCCCAAATTTTAATTAACTTCCCTCCCCCATAAATGTAAAGTTATGTAAAAGTAACATTCTCCACTTCAAGAAACGACTGATAGAAACTATGATAAAACTATAGAAAAAAATTTAAAAACATCAAAATTTGTATTTACTTTCCTCCCCTTTAAATGTAATGTTATGTAAAATTAACATTGCCCACTTCCAGGAACACTAGAGAGCTGAGCTTTAGAAGTCTGATAGGAACTATGATAAAACCAAAGGAAAATATAAAAAAAAACCTCAACATTTTTAATAAGGCATTGCAAAAGTTTTGAACAATATTCCGCATATTTTACTACTTTAAAAATTAAATATTATCCAAATCCTTTAAAAAAGGAGTAAAATCATAACAAAAACATTTTATGTAAAAAAAAGCCAAGTAAGCGAAAGTGGTATTCCGTGAAAAGAATTGAGATAAAAGTAAAGTCAAGTTCTCCTATACAAATTTCAAAACGAATGGTTCTTACTAGTTTGGAAATGTTTTTCTAAACTTGGCTATTACGGCTGCAAATGGCTCTTAGGCACAGTGCTAAATTGAACGTAAAGAAGTTTGGCTGAAATAGCACAGTTTAAAAAGAAAACATTTTCAAACTAGTAAGAACCATTCGTTTTGAAATTTGTATTGGAGAACTTGGCATTACTGTTATCTCAATTCTTTTTACGGAATACCACTTTCGCGTACTTGGCTTCTTTTTACATGAAATGAAACTAACCTTATCTATGTATATTTTGTTTATCAAGATACTTTAATCCTGTAGAAAAAATCTTATTGCATGTTTATACGGGAGAAACGAAGTTGTAAAATTTTTGACAAAACGTGATATTTTTGACGTACGTCATTAATAGTCATTGAAAGTTACATATAAACTTTATTTTTTCAAATTTTATTTTAGTGGTATGCATTTCATAAATATAGTATTTTTAAATAAAATTCAACTTTTTATATCAAAGTAAAATTGTCTTAAAAATGACGTATCACATTCAATATTTTATTGTTTTTTAAAATTTCTTGGTATTGTATTTTTTTATGTTTGTATATTTATTTGATATTTCTAATTTTTAGTTATTTAAAAATTAAAAGGTACTTAATAAAAAACCAAACTTTCGAAAAATTAAGAACAAACCACAGTTTTGAGTGTGATAAGTAATTTTAAAGGATATCTTACGCGAATGAAAAGTAGGCAATGTCGAAAAACTAAAAGTGATTAAATTCAGTTTGACAGTGTTTTCTAGTACCCCTCTCAAAATGCAAATTTTTGAAAGAACTCCAGTAGCTCCAAAATAACTTGAACAAAAGATACGGTTTTCACTTTTTAAATTGAAATTTAGGCATTGCAAAGGGGGTCGGTTTTTCCCTGTCTCCCCTGGAAGTACCCTAAATCTTTAAAGTTCCAAATATGTGTACTTTATCTCAGTAAATAATAGCGGTGTAAGTATTTTCCTAACCTTCCGCTACACGCGCCTCAAAGTGAAACAAGACAACACGCGCCGGACTGTAAGTCCGCAATGTAGAAAAAGCTAGTTTTTAGCAAGAAAAAAAGTAAAAATGATTGCTTAATCACAGAAATGTCTGTAAAAATTATAATTTATTCAGTATTAGGAACATTACATTATCTTCATATAATTGTACAATGTTCCAGGCACATATATCTTCCACACTTGATACATGAGTACTTGGTAGGACGGTTTTTCTTTCGATCACAGTAACTGCAACGACCACATCGTGGAACAGCTGCATCCACAGGTACTGGATGTTGTGGAGGTTCCTCATATCCAGTAAGTTCTCTTATTCCCATTAATAGCTGTTTTGGTAAGCTAGCTATTTGTGCCCGTTGGCGTAATAATAAATTTTGGAGACTTTCCCGGTCCTTTTCATAGAACAAAAATCTAAAAAAATAATGCATTTCGTATCTACTTAATAAGCTCTCTCCTAAAATTTTATTCTTCCTTATAACCTAACCTAACCCTAGCTAATAAAACACCTGATTAAAAATGCAAAACAAATGATTAGATAACTCTACACACGCCCTGTTACTGGGTCTTGTACCTGAAAACCTATTATCTTACCTTTTTTCAACTAATATAATGTAATTTACCTTCAAATCAAAATAATAACTCAGCTTCAAACGACTTTTGCAACAAAATCAAATATAAAAATTTTGAAACGTATTTACACGCGCGCGGACTATCAGTCCTATCAATAATTACTAAGAAACGACCGCACGGTGAAGGGACAAGCAAAAAACTAATTTATCTGCAGTGCGCGATCGAAGCATATTGAGACCGACAGCTCTCAGGTAGGTCCAGTTTTCCAGAAATAATAAAATCTTACCTTCTAGGGACTGAGAGTCCGCGCGCGTGTAGCAGAAGGTTAAAGTGGCCTATCTAAGATAAAACCACACAAAACCACTTATCTACGACCAGCGGCTGTTCAAAATGACACAATAAAGAAAACAGGTACAAGACACAAATGGAAAATCAATATGGAGACCCTTTTTATTGTGGCGTTCCTCCGGGTGATTTACATTATCTATTGGCACTGCTAGTCAGTGAAAGAGCTTAATAAATTGTACAAATGTCCTATCAAAGGATCCAATATGTTTGGGCCCTTTCCGGAAAGCGCTGCGGTGCAGTGTGTCGTTTATCAAAAAAGTTTTTGCAGAGGCGGACCTTATAAAGATACCAGTAAAAAAAGACTGCAAAAATATAAAGACTTACACCAGTATTTACTAACACCTTAAGATTTAGCACTTAGACCAGGGTCTATGGACTTAGTTCTCAGAGCAGGGTCTAAGTACTAAGTACATAGACTATTCCCGACCGGTTTAACTGTAATTTTTCACACTTACAAGTCAAGTAGGTAGAAGGAAGTTTTGTCTCACCTAATTTATAGAAAAATTTCCTAAAAAATTCCTAGTTCTCGACCGTGGGGGGTTATTACTTGGTCCCTGTACATTTTAGAAAAACAAAATGGACAAAAGTTGAAGACAATAAAATTTTCTACAAAAATGGTATTAAGCGTACGTTTTTATGTCACATGAATGGTTTTCGAGTAATTAAAATTATTAAGCTCCACGAACACTGGTTCATAGCATATTCCATTAGGAAAATGAGTGCAGCACTGGTAGTGCACTCACACTCAGTAAGGTTAAAAAACTGCACCGTTTGTACGTCTGTCTGTCTGTCTGTCTGTCTGTCTGTCTGTCTGTCTGTCTGTCTGTCTGTCTGTCTGTCTGTCTGTCTGTCTGTCTGTCTGTCTGTCTGTCTGTCTGTCTGTCTGTCTGTCTGTCTGTCTGTCTGTCTGTCTGTCTGTCTGTCTGTCTGTCTGTCTGTCTGTCTGTCTGTCTGTCTGTCTGTCTGTCTGTCTGTCTGTCTGTCTGTCTGTCTGTCTGTCTGTCTGTCTGTCTGTCTGTCTGTCTGTCTGTCTGTCTGTCTGTCTGTCTGTCTGTCTGTCTGTCTGTCTGTCTGTCTGTCTGTCTGTCTGTCTGTCTGTCTGTCTGTCTGTCTGTCTGTCTGTCTGTCTGTCTGTCTGTCTGTCTGTCTGTCTGTCTGTCTGTCTGTCTGTCTGTCTGTCTGTCTGTCTGTCTGTCTGTCTGTCTGTCTGTCTGTCTGTCTGTCTGTCTGTCTGTCTGTCTGTCTGTCTGTCTGTCTGTCTGTCTGTCTGTCTGTCTGTCTGTCTGTCTGTCTGTCTGTCTGTCTGTCTGTCTGTCTGTCTGTCTGTCTGTCTGTCTGTCTGTCTGTCTGTCTGTCTGTCTGTCTGTCTGTCTGTCTGTCTGTCTGTCTGTCTGTCTGTCTGTCTGTCTGTCTGTCTGTCTGTCTGTCTGTCTGTCTGTCTGTCTGTCTGTCTGTCTGTCTGTCTGTCTGTCTGTCTGTCTGTCTGTCTGTCTGTCTGTCTGTCTGTCTGTCTGTCTGTCTGTCTGTCTGTCTGTCTGTCTGTCTGTCTGTCTGTCTGTCTGTCTGTCTGTCTGTCTGTCTGTCTGTCTGTCTGTCTGTCTGTCTGTCTGTCTGTCTGTCTGTCTGTCTGTCTGTCTGTCTGTCTGTCTGTCTGTCTGTCTGTCTGTCTGTCTGTCTGTCTGTCTGTCTGTCTGTCTGTCTGTCTGTCTGTCTGTCTGTCTGTCTGTCTGTCTGTCTGTCTGTCTGTCTGTCTGTCTGTCTGTCTGTCTGTCTGTCTGTCTGTCTGTCTGTCTGTCTGTCTGTCTGTCTGTCTGTCTGTCTGTCTGTCTGTCTGTCTGTCTGTCTGTCTGTCTGTCTGTCTGTCTGTCTGTCTGTCTGTCTGTCTGTCTGTCTGTCTGTCTGTCTGTCTGTCTGTCTGTCTGTCTGTCTGTCTGTCTGTCTGTCTGTCTGTCTGTCTGTCTGTCTGTCTGCCTGTCTGTCTGTCTGTCTGTCTGTCTGTCTGTCTGTCTGTCTGTCTGTCTGTCTGTCTGTCTGTCTGTCTGTCTGTCTGTCTGTCTGTCTGTCTGTCTGTCTGTCTGTCTGTCTGTCTGTCTGTCTGTCTGTCTGTCTGTCTGTCTGTCTGTCTGTCTGTCTGTCTGTCTGTCTGTCTGTCTGTCTGTCTGTCTGTCTGTCTGTCTGTAACGACCAACGCGCATAACTCAAAAACCGCTTGGCCGATTTCAATGAAATTTGGTACTTATGCTGGGTCTTCAGTCGAGATGGTCCCGTTTAAAAATAAACAAAATCCACCGAACACAAACCAAATAATAGCTTTCAAAAATTAGATTTTATGTGAAAATATGGCGTGTGTGATATCAAACGAAAGGTAATTGAGTCTGGAGTTAAACAAAATACATTTTATTTTATTTAAAAAGAAAGAATTGGGGCAAATTTCAAAAATTAGTGTTTAAGTGGAAATTAGGCGTGTGTGATATCAAACGAAAGGTAATTGAGTCTGGAGTTAAACAAAATACATTTTAGTTTAAAAAAAGGGTAGGGGTAGATTTGAAAAATTAGAATTGAAGTCAAAACATGGCTTGTGTGGTATCAAACAAAAGGTAATTGAGTCTGGAGTTCAATAAAATATATTTCAGTTTTTAGTTATATTAGCTTACACGTACACTATAGATAGATAGATTGGCAGAGTATTTTTATTTTCCGATGCTTATCAATAAACAAGAAGTAAAGGTGTTTCTCTTTCTAAATAATGCTTGTAGAGCACCGGCATTTGCATCCTTTGATTTTGACCTTAATATGTCTGTTGTGTCTCTCAAGGTTTTTAGTTGTATTCAGTGTATGTTTTTGATTGTAACTTTATTCGATTTGTTACGCTCCTGTCGAAATTTAAGCTTACGCGTTCAGCCTGGACACATTGCAAGTCGTAGCGGGAAACCGGGCCATGATAAAAGGTCGCATAAATCTCTGGCATTGCTTAATATATATCTTCACATGAGTTTCTCCACAGTCCGAACCGATCATATCACTGAAAGCTGGAACGAGTCAGTGGCCACGTCGCTTCACAAAAAAAAAAGCTGCGGTTCGGTCTGCGTGGCTACCAGAAGACCAACTGCAATGCTAAAGTCTGGAACTAAGTTTTCTCGTTATATTGATCACGTCCGAAAAAATTTTAGTTGACAGTAGTTCCGCTCTGTGCGAAGAGATGGCGCTGGATGCGGAAATTTCGGTCGGGCGGGATTGATTCAAAAAGGACCAATATGTAATACGCCCGAAAAAATAAGAGTTCAAAAGGGCCAGTAAAAATTATTGCGATTTTTTGTCCTTTTGAAATCTTTTTATTTTTCAGTCGCATTGTAATCAAGACAATTAACTTTTTTTATGTTCAAATTATGTCTGAGTTGGTCCTTTTTACAAAACCTTTTTTTTTTCTATATTATTATAAAAGGTTGGGTAAAAAGACAAAGGAAATAATTAAATACATAATTTATTAAAAAAACAGAATAACTGAAAAGTGGAGAAGACAGTTTTAAAGTTATTAATTAAATTCAAATGTGTAAAAATACTTAGATCTAGATCTCTTTTGTTTTGCTTCCCATTTGTCAAAAGCTGATTCCTTAAGATAATCTCATTGGCATCACCTGCTTCATAGTCAAGGTTCATTTCATCCTTTTCTGAAAATAAAAAAGTTGTAATTAGTAAAAATTCCCCTGTGAACAGTATTTAAATATTATAGAAGATTTTTTTAGGAAAATTTGACCCACTTATTATGTGTCTTACACAAAATATGAATAGTTCCATAAAAACTTCCATCAATTCTCATGTGCCAAAATCATGATAATTTACAAGATTTAATAGAAATTTTATGTTTGTGAAACATATCTTTTAAATCTGTTACTTTTGTGAAATGTGAAGAATCATAAACCAAACATATAGTACCTACTAACAAGATAAGATTGTATTGACTTTTCCCGAGGTTTTTCCAGAATTGTGAACCAGTTTTTAGGCAGGATAGTTTTAAATCTTAAACTTATTTTAGTCTTAACTGTTTCTCTTTATCTTATCAAAGTAACAGTAATAGGGATCGCTAAAGAGCTGGGCAGATTTAGTTGTAAAGCATATAACTACATAATTACTAGTAGTTATTAGTTAATTAAGTGGACTATATTTTTATTACAAAAGGTACTTACAAAGTAATTAAATATTTATAAAAAAGTAGCTAAAAATAATTGAATATAACAAGTTACTTTTGTAGGATGTCGCAGATTAAGTGTGCACTATATTGCGAACTTCACTTTTATTGGGGCTACAAGCTTAGACCAGTGGTGCATAGGAACCTTTCTGTTTACAAAATTATTTGCTATCATCTTGTGTAAAAATATACAGGGTTTTCCTTAAAAAACACCTACCTCCAATTAATAGTGATGTTAGCAATAATGCTAACATAATCTAGTACACCCAGTATAAATTAAGAATAAATTTATGCAAAAAATTAGGACTTGGAAGATTGACAACAAGGACTAGGTAACCTTACAGCAAAATTTCAATAATTACTTTTTTGTTTAATTGTATAATTCCGATGCCATGTCATTTCAAAACCAAATTGCTACATACTAGGCTTACCTGCATTGTAAAGTACATCTTTTTTAGACCAAAAATCATCCATTATGAAGCCTTATGAATTTTTCTTTGTTTACCGATAAATAACAAACACGAACAACTAAGTTTTTTATGAAATTTCACAAAAATAACAACCAAAAGTAACAAAACACTCCCTTTAGGATGCCATAAATTTTTTTTGACTGACACGTCACGTCAACATTCTATGACGCAATGCGATCAATAGTTTAAGCTATGTTGGTTGCCAGACCACTGCCAGAAGTGTAGATTTCCCCGTCAGCGCCAACTGTCTAATCACCGCTATATAAACTCCCGATTTAAACTTAGGTTTAAAAGCCTCCATTAGAGAAAAACAGCTGCTTAATTAATTAAGCTATGCGTCGCTTCCGATGACAGAACTGATTGATATGTTATGGCTGCCTACATAACATGGCTCAGGCGTTGTTTGCTGTATGAACTGAACTTTTTTAAAGGGAAATGTGTAACCACATGAATAATTATTAGAGATTTAGTTGAAATTCTAAAATAAGGCTAGTGGTAATAAGGCAGCAACTTAATTTAAATAGTGCTATACCTTAACGCTGCTGGGACAAATATGTTAATGGAATATGCTTTTTATTCGACGACCATCCCTTATTTTTAACCAGACTTTTGAAGGATTTAGATTAGGGTATGTTGTTTTTTTATGTTTATTGTTCTGTTCGTCATATTTTTAAAAGAATAATAACCATTTGTGGTGTGCTAGTTTGTCCGAGGCAGTCAATAACCCATAGAACATAGGAGTAATTCCACGCCATAATATTCAACGGGGGAAGCTGCCATGTTTCGAAAAAGATCCAAATTTTTATAACATGTATTAGTGTCCTTAGGTATATCAAATTAATAAATTTTAATTTCTAATGTCGCCTTCCGTATTTTACAGACCAGTTTAAAAGTAAAAAAAAATAAGAAAATCAGTTGTGACAAAACAAATTCGACGGAAGAAATCTTTAATATCGGTTGAATGATCCAATACAGAAAAAAAAATTAACCTCACCTTTTTGAGATGGCAAAAATAGTTTAAAAAAAAAGTAAAGTTTATGATTTTCTTAATTTTGAATTATTTACACCACCACTATAGGATAAAAAATCCAAATTTTGGCCAATATAGGAAGAAAATAGGTTTACCTTTTAGTTATAAAATTACCACCAAAAATATTTAAAATGACCAAGTCATCAATATTTTTAATAATAACATTTGAAATCTAAGTAGGCTGTGCTTGATGACCACGCAAAGTCAGCTTATACGTCGAATAAAGTATTCCTTTGTTTTTTTTAAATATTTACTGATATTTCAAAAGGCGCTGTACCAAAGATATTAATTTAAAAGTGATTTTTTTTATTATTCATGAAGAACGAAGGTGTTAGCTCGCGGTTAGAAAAACGATAACTGCAATGGACTGTAAATATTTTAATTAAATGAAGCGCGAACAAACATAAATATATTGATATGAAATTACGAAATAATCAAACGTCCATAGGTAAAATATTGGTGCCACATAACGGCAATCAGAAACAAAGGCACTCACCAGTTTGCAGCCAATTTATCCACTTCCAAGGGGCCCCTTTCTGGATCTAATGATGTCACCACGTAGCTGAAGGGCTAAAGTTTCTAGTTCTATGCTTCAGTACACCAAAATCGAGCAATTTCAGGTGTAGAAATTTGAAATAGTTGGAGAACGAAATTAACACGCCATTTCTCGAGGCGATTGACAAAGGATCTCTCTGGTTGTTGATGCGCATGTCCAAATGCGCGAAATGCACTCTGTCCTACATACAATTGTGTGGGTTTGAAAAGTTAAAAACAACCGCGAA
This sequence comes from Aspidapion aeneum, assembly GCA_963576565.1. Lineage (NCBI taxonomy): Eukaryota > Metazoa > Arthropoda > Insecta > Coleoptera > Brentidae > Aspidapion > Aspidapion aeneum. Next base: position 96,530,651 of record OY755040.1, read on the forward strand.
ATTTAGCGGGAGCTAACATAACTGCCCTCCAAAACACACAATTTTAGAATCTCAACCGGACAGATATAGATATAAGAAAAATGATCGACCGGTAAATATAAATGAATGAAAACCGATAAGTATCGTAAGTTTATTTAGAGATAACGAAATCCCGAAAAAGGCAAAACAAACAAACAAAAAATTCAAAAAAAATAACGAAAAACCTATTGTAATACCCGGTAGTAGGTAGAAAAATTAAAATTACTTTTAATTTGGCAAGAGGCACAGTTTTACAACTGGCCGCTTATAAACACCGGTAACCGTTTGTACCGTCGCAACACGCACCTGACCGTCCCCGCCGGGATGCAGTTCGATGACCCGACCGACCGGCCATTTCAAAGGTGATTGAATGTGATCACTTGTTATGATAACCAAATCATTTAATTTGATATTTGGGGACGAATCAGCCCACTTGTGTCGCTGTTGTAGCGTATGCAAATACTCTATAGAATACCGTTTCCAAAAATCATTATGTAGTTTTTGGATTAGTTGCCATCTCGAGAGCCGATTTAGGGGAACCTCGGACAAATCTGACTCCGGAATTTCTGAATTAAGGGGTTCAAGTGTTAAAAAATGCCCAGGGGTAAGAGGTTGAAGATCGTGTGGGTCTGAAGAGGCAGGAGATAACGGGCGACTATTAAGTACGGCTTCTATGCGACAGGTAAGGGTGGACATCTCCATGATAGACAACTTCTGGTCGCCGACAACTCGAATAAAGTGAGTTTTAAAACTTTTGACGCCAGCTTCTGCCTGGCCATTGAAATGTGAACTGAGAGGAGGTCCCAGATGCCAACGAATAGAGAGTCTGGTGGCAGCACTTCTTGCGTAATCAAGTAATTGGTTACGAAACCCTATAAAATTACTGCCTTGATCTGACCAGCATTGCGTCACGCTTCCGCGCCTGGAAATGAATCGATGGAATGCACCTACGAACCCTTCGGTGGACAGTTCCATGGTTAATTCCAAATGCACGCAATGTGTGGCCGTACAGACAAACACACAGACATACAATTTGAAAGCTTTACAACCACGGTAACGATGAGGAATCACAAAGAAAGGTCCACAAAAGTCGATAGCTACACTCGAAAAAGGTTTTGCAGGATAAGACAAAAGGTCAGATTTTTGTAATCTGCCACCGACTCTAATGATACTATATTCATCAAGAAAATTTGAAAGTCCTCGAAAAGGTTTCGGTATTGGTTTATCCTTAGATAACGCGGAAAAAAGCTCAGAAAAACAAGAACCTTGAACGCGTTTGATAAAAAGGTATAACGCACTTTGCATCTCACCGGTGGTAGGAAAAACAATATTTTCAAAAATAATTTTTTGTTCCGGTAGATTAGTGGGTTTTTGATAGGAATGGTTTTGAAAAAAGTTAACTATTCGAAGGACATAACAAATGATACGTTGAATTTTTAATATAGATGAATATTTGATAAGAAGCTGATCTAAGAAGTTAACGTCAATTATCGCATTGCAACAGACCTTTGGCTTTTCCTCCAGATTAATATCTCCGAAATCAATCGGCATTTTTGATTTATGAAAATCGGGCCATTCGTTTTCGGGAGACCACAAAAACGACGGTGCGTTCCACCACATGTCATGTGACATGAGCTGTGAAGGGGTGGCCCCTCGTGACGCAATATCGGCTGCATTTAAAGCAGAAGGAATGTAGCGCCATGAGTTTGAGGGAATGATTTCTTGGATTCTATTGACTCGATTTCCAACAAAGGTTTGCCAGCGATTAGGAGGGGATGAAAGCCAGTGCAATACGACTTGCGAATCGCAGAAAGTAACGATATTTGTAAAAGTTATTTTTCCTTCATAGCTAGATAAAACGAAGTCAATTAATTCGCTTAAAAGAAATGCGCCTAGGAGTTCTAGCCTAGCCAAAGTTTGTGACTTTATAGGCGCGACCCTAGATTTTGCAGATACGAGAGAAACAGATATATTATTTTCCTCTTCTACACGAAAATATACGACGCCTGCATAGCCTCGAATTGAAGCGTCACAGAAGCCGATGATTTGACAGGTATTGGTTTTTGACAGTTTGATTTGTCGGGGTAATTAAAAATTGGAAAGAAGCGGGAATTCAGAACGAAGTTTGTTCCAAGAGTCGATGATAGAAGAATCTGGTTCTTCGTCCCAGCCTATTTTTGATATCCACAACTGTTGCAAAATAAATTTTGCTTGTAGCAACAAGGGACAAAGAAAACCTAAGGGATCTAAGATTGTTCCTATGATAGATAAAATAGCACGTTTGGTTGGGGATTTGTCCTTCATTCGGCATTGATAAGAAAAAATGTCGTTTTTTGGATGCCATTAAAGCCCTAAAACTTTGATGAAGTTGGGTTCCTCCTTGTCAAAAGAGAGAGGCATTTGACGATCGGATTCTGGCAATGTTGCCAATAACTCGGGACAATTGCTTGCCCATTTTTTAAGTTCAAATCCTCCCGACTTCAACAAATCATTGAGTTCTGTTTGAAGGGAGAGAGCTTCAGAAAGCGAAGGGCTAGTTCCCAAGATATCGTCGATATAGATTGACGTTTTTAGAACAGTACTCGCCATAGGAAAACGTTCCTTTTCTCTCTCTGCCAGCTCATTTAAGGTACGCATGGCTAGAAAAGGTGAGCATGTCTTGCCAAAAGTGACAGTAGAAAGTTCCCACACTGAAAGTGGGTCATGTGGAGAAAACCTCCACAATATCCTTTGATAAGGACGGTGATAAGGATTGATAAGGACTTGACGGAACATCTGTTTGATGTCAGCAATGTAGGCAATAGGATTAAGACGAAACGTAAGGAGTAAAGAAGCAATATCTTTTTGAAGTTTCGGTCCCGATACCAACGTATCATTGAGACTAATATTTTTTGGGGTGACTGCCGAACAATCCCAGACTACCCTTAATTTTGTACTTAAGCTTTCCGGCTTTAATACGCAATGATGTGCTAAAAAACATGTTACGTCGACTTTTGGTTGACTAGATAAAACTAGACTCATATGATTAGAATCGATATAGTCTTGCATGAAACTTGAATAGGCAGTGTACAGATCAGGATTTTTGAGTAATCTATTTTCTAGAAGTAAAAATCTACGATAAGCTTGCGGATAAGTATTTCCTAGGTCCGGGTTTATTTTATCTTTAAACGGAAGATCTACCATGAATCTACCGCTCGGTCGCCGTACTACACTCGCAGTAAAGATTGATTCTGCTTGTTTTTCTTCCTTTGATAAGATTTGTTTTTTAGGCAAGTGTTCGATTTCCCAAAACCTAGGGAGAATGACCTCTAAAGGAGGTGAATGACTCGTTAAAAAACAACTGGTTCGTTCCGTAAGACTACCTACTTCGTCAACCTTACCCATGACGACCCAGCCAAAGATAGTTTCAAGGGCTGAAGGTTGCCCTATTTGTCCAAGAACCCTGCCCTCCTTGAATATCCGTGCGAATAGCTCGCAACCAATAACTAGGTCCACAGGTCTAGATTTGAAATAAGATGGGTCGGCAAGTTTAAGGTTTTCCAAGTGTTTCCACTGATTATCGTTCAAAGTGAATGTAGGCATATTGGAACATAATTGTGGAACGACAATTGCTTCGAAATTAAGTAAAGGAGTGACCTGTCCTTGTGGCTTAATGTGACATTGAACGAGCCCTTTGGAAGTAAAAGAAGACATCTGATTTAATCCGAATATTTCAGTGGTGTAACTTCGCCTAGGAAGATTAAAACGCTGAATACACTTTTCACTGATGAATCCTGTCTGTGATCCAGAATCAAGCAGTGCCCTTACAGGTTGAAAATTTCCGCAACCGTCCATAACATCTATTATGGCGGTGCATAAAAGAAAGGTACCTGAAGGTCCTGAGGTATCTAATGACACATGAAGATTATTGACCGGTGGTGTGTGAATGACAGGACTAGTATCTTGGCTTCCAGACTCTTGATTAGTTTCTAAGATATGAGTTAAAGTGTGGTGCCTTTTACTATTGCAAGTCCTGCATGAATATTTGGATTTGCACGTATCTACCTCATGCAAGGGATGAAAACACGCTAGACATAATTTTTTCTGCTTGATGAAAGATAGGCGATCGATAGGTGAGAGATCAAGAAATGTTTGACATTTCGAAAGCACGTGACCTTGATTACACCGGAAACATTTTATTCCCGTACTTGAATTAGTTGAGGTGCCAGCCAGTCCTATAAAAGGCGACTTGGATGATTTATAGGTAGGCCTTTGCCCAAACTGATTTTGCATAGAATTTGATTTTTGATAGATAGGCACCTTTTTGGGTGCTGTTGATTGAGGAAGTGATTCCAAAACTTTACATCTTTTTTCTAGAAATTGAAAAAGTGACTGAAAAGTGGGAATTTCGGTATTAGTATTGGCGTGACTCATTTCGAAATTTGAACGCGTCGGAATATCCAACTTTTCTAACAATATGAAAAAAATAATAAAGTCCCAACTGTCAACGTCAAAGCTAAGTGATTTTAAAATTTCTAGGGATTCAGAAAAGGTGTCAATTAAATTACGCAATTCTTTAACTGACTCGTTTTTTAAGGTGGAGTTCATAATTGTGCTTAAAGCATCATTTGCGAGGTCTCGCTTGTTTTGATATCTATTGACTAATTTGTCGTAAGCAATTGTATAATTTTGATCTGATAAGCTAATCCCTGATATCAATTTTAAAGGCTCATCCTCGAGATATGAAAATAAATATTGAAGTTTTCGAACGTTACTTAGACTTTGATTTTGATCTATAATGTTATTAAAAAGATCGAAAAAGTTTGGCCATAATTTGTTATCACCTCGAAATATGGGAATACCTAAGTCTTTGAGTTTTGGAGTTTCGTTTTGTCGAACATATGATCCCGAAAAGGATGGGGCCTCAACCGGAAATATTTTAGAGTAAACCCCCTTACACGCATAAAAATATTTACGAGCTTCTGAAAGGATCGCATCCTGCGTTTTAAACTCCTCGTCGTCCGCGTCGTCTATCAACATAATGACGTCATTATGTGCCAGCATGCATTTATCGAAGGTTTCATCCAAATCGGAATACCTCGCTTGAAACTCGTTTCTCGCTTTTTCATCCTTTGCCGCGGTCTGTGAAAACACATAACACTCGGTGATCGCAGATAAAAAACCCTTGCGTTTTTGCACGGCTTTTTTGACAGACATGATTTTACCTTTGAAATGACGAAATTGTCGGTAAATATACAATTAACGCTAAATTAATGCTTCTGAAATAGAAAAATGACGAATTGTCGAAAATATGCACTAATTTATCGCAATTGATGAAAATTGTTTTAAATATCGAAATGATATGGAACACATCTAATCACAGAAATGTCGGTAAATATACAATTAACGCTAAATCAATGCTTCTAAAATAGAAAAAATGACGAATTGTCGAAAATGTGCACTAATTTATCGCAATTGATGAAAATTGTTTTAAATATCGAAATGATATGGAACACACCTAACACACTGAACATTTGTTTTGTTTGTTTTTGATTCCTTCTCGATTTTGTTTACTGAATGACCACGCGATACACACGTGCACTGCGCCGCTACCGTTTATCGAACGACTTTCTCTCATTTCAATACGATTGGCAAAATTCAAGGCCGCCTTGTTTTCGGCGTGAAAATAATGGCCGACCTATCAATACCGTGGTATGGAGTAAATTTAAAATAATTCGGCTCGAAAGGAACACTTATGTTAGCTCGCGGTTAGAAAAACGATAACTGCAATGGACTGTAAATATTTTAATTAAATGAAGCGCGAACAAACATAAATATATTGATATGAAATTACGAAATAATCAAACGTCCATAGGTAAAATATTGGTGCCACACAACGGCAATCAGAAACAAAGGCACTCACCAGTTTGCAGCCAATTTATCCACTTCCAAGGGGCCCCTTTCTGGATCTAATGATGTCACCACGTAGCTGAAGGGCTGAAGTTTCTAGTTCTATGCTTCAGTACACCAAAATCGAGCACTTTCAGGTGTAGAAATCTGAAATAGTTGGAGAACGAAATTAACACGCCATTTCTCGAGGCGGTCGACAAGGATCTCTCTGGTTGTTGGTGCGCATGTCCAAATGCGTGAAATGCACTCTGTCCTTCATACAATTGTGTGGTTTTAAAAAGTTAAAAACAACCGCAAAATTTAGCGGGAGCTAACACGAAGGTAAGATTGATTAATTATATACCTTTTGTTTTTAGAAGCTTACCTATTTTTATTTGCTGGTTTTAAATCAATATATAGCAGAAATCTGGCAAAAGAAATAAAATTGTTTGGTTAGGTTGAATTACAAAATGAGATCCGCAAGGATCCGATCAGGCCGATATGTAATAATATTCTTTAGAGTTTAGGCTAAAAGGCTGTTGAAAACCGTTTGCAACTATTTGCAACAAAGGAGTTTTTTTTTACTTTTAGATGAACTCTGCAATAAAAATCATTACATTTTTGATGTGTGGTTGTCTGAGATAACACAAGTTTCCTTTGAATTAATTCATCATTTTTGGGTAATATTAGTTTCCCTGTGTTGCCAATTGCCTTTAAATTTGACAAACTTTGAGAACTACTGCTTTGAAACTGCTTATATTTTCATGAGCACTTATCCTTGGTTTCCTATGCCAGCTAGTGTACACGAGGTGCTTATTCACAGCAAGCAGATTTTGCAAAATTGTTTATAACCAGCTGGGTTTTTGGGAGAGGAAGCCCGAGAAACGAGAAACAAGATCTACAAGAATGATCGGGAATAATATGCCCGAAAAAGTAGTAGAATAAATAATTTAACAGACATTTTCAGTTGGGCAATTGACACTTCAGAACCGTTAATCTCAACATTGTCACTTATGTCACGAAAATCCAAACTGAAATCGAAAGTGTTACCTGAAGATGTTAGAATTTTTTTGCAATCATTCGATGAATATTTATCCAAATCAGGTTTACTTAAAAATAACAGCCAATACAGTAGTGTTGAGCCAGATCATGAATTTTTATTTGACATTTCAGAATTAGATAGCTTAGAGTTGGATTCAGAAAGAAACGATTAAGTAAAACTTGAAGAAAAGTTAAGTGATCTGTAATATTTAGACTTTGCTATTTTTGAGTAAATATAACTTGTTCTGTTTTGGCAAAATTTTTCGATATCCAGCCATTTTAATTTGTGGAAGTATCCAGGAATTCCGGATAATTAGGGTGAATGTAAGATGTTTCTTACGAATATAGAACTAGAACAAACAGTGTAATTCTGATTTGGCACTTTTGGGGATTTTGAGGTTATTTAAAGGAAAGAGATAAAATATGAAGTTATCTTTTACTGTGAAAACTACATATTACCAAGCTACAGGGCGTTCTAAAAATTCTGCTTTTTGAAAAGTGTCTATAATCCTTTATGTCTGATTTTTTATGTGTTGTCTTTTTATATTTTTAAAAAAGTAAACTTTAACTTTGATCTGTTTAATTTTAAAAATCGACATTCAATTTGACTAAAATACAGCTCTACACATGTTGTTGTCTTATATCTCCTATGCAAGTTATCTTCAACACTCCAAAATTACCCAATGGGGATGATTTTAAACTCTTTAGTATACCACCTATAAAGGTCTTCAAAATATTGCTACTCAAAAAAATCGGTATTGTTTGCTTAAATCATATTCTTCTAATATTGGCCAAAATAAAGACGTCTTATCCTACTGTGCACCGGTGCGGAATAAGATCCATGAAAAAAGTCTACGCATATTAGGGAACGTCCTTAAATTACCAAACGTAAAAATTCAGGATTCTTAACGCCTCTCCCCCCCTTGTAACGCATTTTCAAGAAAAACACATTAAAAAAATATTGAGTGTAACGCCAGGCCAAACCCCCCTCCCCCCCTAGAGCGTTACGTAATTTAAGCACAGGCCCTTAAAGCACAGTGGCTTGACTATGATACAAGGCAAAAGAAAAGTTTCTAGGTCTATTGGTTTTAGCAATCTAAACTTTTAAAAATTGGAAAAAACGCAGAAACCTCAGAACTAG
>OY755040.1:96543718-96588718 GCA_963576565.1 Aspidapion aeneum
ATTACTTTAAATTCGATAATTAAACCTACATTGGCAGAAAAATCTTTTTTCTATAAGCGTGCGGAAAAGTCCACTTTTCCGCACGCATTTTAGTGTGGAATGTGCCACTTTTCCGCACTAGTGCGGAAAAGTAAATTTGTTACAATTTTGAGGTGTTCTATACCATTTAGACCGTTCAAAATACATTTGTATCTTTCCTAGCACACGAAATATCCTAAAAATATTCAAATTGACTAAAATTCTGCTATATTTTCAATATTTTCGATAAAATAAAGTTTTCAGTAAAATAGGTTCAAATTATAAGTTTTAAACCTCCCCGGTATAAATATCGTCATTGTCAATGTCAAACAACAATGAACACTAGTGGTTTTAGATTTGGCATCTTAAATCACCATAGCAACAAAGTACAAACAAACTGTCAAAACAAAGCCAATTTTGCAGATAAAAGCGTCTTTTGAATTTTTCAAACAAAAAAATCAGATTTTCAATGGATTCTTCGGACGAAGATCTACCCCAGTCAGTTCTAGAAGCCGCTAGAATGTGAATAATAATAATTGATTTGATTAAAACGTTTTGAATATAAATAATTTTTTGATTAATTTTTAGTTTTTTCCTCACGCTTATAGAAAAAATAGTGTACCTAACTCGTGCGTAAAGTGTCTTTTCCGCACTTGATTGCTGGCCAAACTCCGCTATCGCGTCGTTAGGCCATCTGCAATCGCGTGCGGAAAAGAGGCACTTTCCGCACTAGTTAGGTAAACTACTATATGTAGAAAGTGCTGGACGCAATGTTTCTCATCACGAACCAACTCCGAATCATCCGTAGAGGCGAAATATCTTGATCAAGCCGAAGCTAGCAAACTGGATGAAGCTCTTGTTACTCTCGGACTTGGTCCTATGAACGTAAAGAAACTAACTTATCCTAAAAGAGCTTCCTTTTTTAAAATGGAATTGGAGGAAGTATATTTCGCAGTCAAAGAATCTATTGAAAAGTCCTTTGATATTGCAATTTCTGAGAGTGATAGCGAAGATAATGCTGACTAAAGACTGTAACATTTAATCAAGAGAAAAATAACATCATCATAAGTCTAGTACCATCCACTTGGTCCCGAAAAAAAATCGTACCAGAATTTCAAGTCAGCGATCATTTGATTCGATTTAAAAAAAAGTTGGTCACAGAGCAAGGAATAATTCTTCCAAATTATTCGGAAAAAAAAGAGGCGCCGAATAATGGCCTGAGTGGAAGAGCGCACTTTTTAATAATCTTTTTTTTTAAAAAGAGCGAACTCTGACCATTGTTACATTTACATTTAATACTAGGTACTGTAATTTTTCTGTATTGAATGTGACAATAAAAGCATTAATTATTATTATTATTATTAAACTTGAGAGCACCACTGTCGATTTAGTAACCAAGTTTTATGAAGAAGGACAGTTTTCTAAAATTTGCCCCGGAATTAAGGATTGTGTCAGTGTTAAATTGCAGGAGAAAAACAAAAAAAATTTTCTTGGGTAATTTAAAAGAAGTTTTTTAGGGCTTTAAATCTAAAAACTCGGATTTAAAAATTAGTTTTAGTAAATTTCCAGAGTTTCGTCCAAAGTGGTGTGTTATGGCTGGTTCTCCAGGTACACACACTAGTTGCGTGTTGCACCAAAACCCAAACTTAATGGCTGCTGCTATGGTTTGTGACACAAACACCGAAATATGTATGGCAGGTCATTGCAATGATTGCCCTGGAAAAGAAAATGCAAGGAGAATATCATTGAAGCAATAAGATATTGTAAATTATAAACAGAGGATTTCCGGACGCAACTTCAGGTATACCCTCATTGGTGTGAGTGACGATAATAGTGATTACATTGATCAACTGGTTCTTAAAATATATCACTTAACCCTTTAACGCTCTCTGGTAAAACAGTAATACCAGCAAGTTACAGGTGCTTTGTCAACGGAAATGGGTTCTGCTTAGTATATTTTTCATTGAGTCGGGTCTCTCCGTGTTGACGTTCGTGTTGCTTCGAGGACCAGCATCGCTTTGCGCGCGATATTATTGACGCATGGTATAGCATTTATACCGACTGCGCCTTATCGACAAAATTGATGTTTGTTTTTGGGCAGCGTGTTTGTTTTGTTTATACAGTTTGGTTATTTTTACAAAAAAACAAATAAAACTGGTAAGATCTAATAGAAAAAAGGTGCTGCTGGTGTGGAAAAATGAAGTTTTCCAATTATTACGAACACAGATTATTTTTAAAAATGAATACTTTAGCAAGTAAGAAAATTCCAAATTTTGAGGTTAAAAACACATCTCGTAAAAACAAAAAATTCAATACTTCTCGTAGTGAGAAATTATGTTTTTTTGTGTTATTTTTATTGTAATACATTTGGTAAGCATTTGCCACCAATTTTAGAGTTCAGTGATTGTGCGCCGGGCAAATTTTTTACTTGATTGGAAAAATAGCGGTAATAATTTGTCTTTAGTTTTCTAAAAATTCCGCTTTTTTTGTTAAATTGTATCAATAATATTGCTAACGTTCTTTGATTTTTTACTTGATTTGACTTTTTTGTAGTCAGTACAATGTTGTCAACAAATCCAAACTGAAAAAATTAATAATTTGAGTATTATTTACGTTGGAAAACATACAGGGTGAGACAAAATTGTATACAAAAAAATAATTATCATATCTATATATTTCTTAGGCATATTAGGAACAAATGGTGTATTTGAACATACTAAGAATGTTGTAAAATTAAAAAAACACATCTTCGATCTAGGGCTTCCATTGTCTTTATTTTTTTTTATTATACAACATTTCTGTTGGCAGTCTCCTTTATTTCTTTTTCATGTTTTATTATCTCTCTATGTTTTTAGATCAATGGATACTCGTTATTGGAAGAAGCCTCTCACTGAAGATGAGATGGCTGCTGAGGCGGAAGTAGTTGCGATGTTCGGAATTGGAGAAGACCAAGCAGAAAATTCGGACATAGATGGAGACTCAGATGCAGAAGATGATATACCTGATGAACCAAAAACGCCTTGTTTTACAAAAGCATCATCATCTTCAAGCTTATTCGGTACACCTTCTTCATCAGGATTGTCGACATCAATGTCTGAACCATCAGCAAAAAGAAGAAGATTACCTCCACGACAATTGACAGAGGAGGAAAATTATTTTGATTTTGATTCTGATGATTCCATAGCTGATGAAACATACAATCCTGAGGATCTACGACCTCTTCAGATTCCCTTTGAAGAAAGTGACAGCGAGAACGAAGACTATGTGGAACAAATTGAGACTGACTTTTCTACTTGGGAAAAAAAGGCTGTGGCTCCTAGAAAATTCATTGATTTTTCGTTTGTTGATGACATGGGACCAAAAGTTCAGGTAGATACCTACTTCAAAAAGTAAATTAGCAAAAACTTATTTTTGTACAATTTATAAAATTATATGTGTTTTTTCAGGTTGACTCCACGAAGCCTATAGAATTTTTTGAAGTATATTTTCCGCACCATTTCGTAGAGTTTCTTGTTCAGCAGTCTAACTTGTACGCCACACAAAATCACAAAACGTTAGAGCTTTCCGAAGAAGAATTCAAGGCCTTCATTGGTGTTCTAATACTGATGGGTTTCAACTCCTTGCCCCAAATAAGAAAGTATTGGTCAACAAGTCAAAATTTTCATAATAAGCGCATATCCAACATCTTCCCCCTAAAAAGATTTTTAAAAATTTTAAGATTTGTGCACATAAACGATAACTCTCAAATGCCTGCCCGAGGAGCTCCTGACTACGATAAGTTATATAAAATTCGTCCAATGATAAGTCACTTGAGTGAAGTATTTGCTGCAACATTTACTCCCAACAGATGTGTCTCTATAGACGAAAGTATGGTAGCATTCAAAGGAAGAACAAGCTTGAAACAATATATGCCGATGAAGCCCATCAAGAGAGGCTTCAAGATCTGGGCTTTAGCCTGTGCGGTTACAGGTTATTTATTTTCGTTCGATGTATATCAAGGAAAGGAAGGCCCATGCGAAGATACATTGGGAGAACGTGTCATATTGAAACTGTCACAACCACTGGAAGGAAAAGGTTTTTGCATTTACTTCGACAACTTTTTTACCACAATTCCCCTTATGGAAAAACTGGCCAATAAAAATTTGTTTGGTTGTGGTACAATTCGCCAAACCAGAAAGCATTTTCCCAAAAATCGGTTGTCAGAAGACAAAAAAATGTCAATGGGAGATTCCGACTTCAGCACCTGCAAAGAGATATCAGTCTGTAAGTGGAAAGACCGCGGTGCCAAACCTGTGACAGTATGTAGCAATATGCATAATGCTTCCGAGATTGGTCAGGTTTTGAGAACTAACAAATTTGGAGAACGAGAAAATATTGCTTGTCCAAAACCCATTGTAGACTATAATCAATTTATGGGTGGTGTTGATCGGTTTGATCAAAGGATGGCTGCTTACAGCATTGCATGGAAAAGTAGAAGATGGTGGATGAAGCTATTTTACTTTTTTATTGATGCTGCAGTTGTTAACTCTTATATAGTTTATAAGGAAACATTGAAGGCCAAAAATCCGCGTAAAAAACCCATGACCCACTTACAGTTTCGAAGTCAATTGGCGGATGAACTGATCGGAAACTTCACTGCCAGAAAAAGACCCGGTCCTGTACAACCAACGGGAATCTACGAAAATATAAATCACTTGCCAAAAAAAACCACAATGAGGCGCTGTCAACAATGCACAAAACGAGGTGTCCAAAGAAGAAGTAATGTTATGTGTATTGCATGTGAAGTCGCTTTGTGCATAGACTGCTTCGTACCATTTCACAAGAAGCAATGAACATTTTTTTTAGGTTTCACTTGCGGAACTAGGTACCTACCTATTTTGTTTTAGTTGAAGTTTTACTTACAGAAGTATGCTGTTTTAGTTCCAGATTGTTTTACTAAGTTGTGCATTTGTAAAAAGTTCTTTTCACTTAGTTTTACAATAATGAATAAATTTTAAGTTCTTCTAAGAGTTTTTTTCATAATACAGGCTCTTTATTTGGTTTTTACTTACAAATTAAATTTTAATAACGAATGATCATCAAATGAACAGCCTGTAGACAAACATATGAACTACTAAACTACAAAAATTATTTATGCTTTATCCGTTCTATGAGCTGGTATAACATGTTTACCAGAGAACATTTATTACTTTTTTGGCACTAAATGAACCCTGGTAAAAGGGATTACCACCGTTATAAAAATAGTTGTCATAAAGATTTTGAATAAAACAAACTAGATCTGAGTTACTAATCCAGAGGAGATTATTCAACCCAAATTTGAAGCAAATCGCACCAGTAAATAATTTTGCGCGTTAAAGGGTTAAAAGAATATCATTTCATCTCGAAGTCGCAGAAAATATACCGAATACAATATCAATGAAAACCGGTGCATTTTGCTTATAGATTTTGCTGAAAATTATAGTTTTGTGGTACAGGAAGAAATTAAATCTTTCCATTGGAATAATTTACAAGCCACAGTTCATCCTGTTGTTTCTTATTTTTTAAATGCAAACAAAGAGTTGCATTTGAAACCTTTTTGTTTTTTGAATGACTGGTTCACAAAATAGCAACATTTTTGACTTTTCAAAAAAAATTATAAACCTAGTCAAAGAAAAATTCGCCAGAATAAATGAAATCATATATTTTTTAGACGGTTGTGCGGGACAATATAAAAATTTAAAAAACTTTTGTTGAAACATTTCCGCAACATAGCCGCCAGTCAGAAAGACGATTTTTAAATTTTATGAATTAAGAAATATACTGCTATTTAATTTACTGAAGTCAGTTTATTCGGCGTTGGTGGAATCCCTTATTCGGTATGGGATAGTTTGTTGGGGAACTACGTTGGATCCTTTGCTTATTGCACAGAAATATATAGGTATTAAAAGTGATGTATTGCAAACCAAGAATGTATCCGTCTGAACAACTATTTCAAGGTACTAAAAAGCTTAAAATTAGAGAGCTTTTTGTATATAGAGCTGCATTATTCTCCCTTAAAACCTTAAAATTCTAATTTACTTCCCTCCCCTATAAATGTAAAGTTATGTAAAAGTAACATTACCGACTTCCAGAAACGCTAGAGAGCTGAGCATTGGAAGACTCATAGGAACTATGATAAAACTATAGGAAAATATTTAAAAACACGATAATTTTAATTTACTTCCCTCCCCTATACATGTAAAGTCACTGACGTATATAAGCGGGGCCTGGGGGGCCCGGGCCCCCCCGAAGCTAAGCTTTTTTTAGATATTTTCCATATATTTCATGAATACAAACATAAAATAGCATAAAATACGGCCTCATGGGGTCTCGGGCCCCCCAAAACTGTCTCGGGCCCACCCGGAAACTTTTTTCTATATACGCCACTGTGTAAATTTATGTAAAAGTAACATTGTGCACTTTTAGAAACGCTAGAGAGCTGAGCTTTGGAAGGCTGATAGGAACTATGATAAAACCATGGAAAAAAAATTTAAAAACCTCAAAATTTTAAGTAAGGCATTGCAAAAGTTTTGAACAATATTCCGCATATTTTACTAATTTAAAAATTAAATGTTATCCAATTCCTTTAAAAAAGAAGTAAAATCATAACAAAAACATTTCATGTAAAAAAAAGCCAAGTACGCCAAAATGGCATTCCGTAAAAAGAATTAAGAGAAAAGTAAAGCCAAGTTCTCCAATACAAATTTCAAAATGAAAGGTTCTTACCAGTTTGGAAATGTTTTTCTAAACTTGGCTATTATAATTTTATAACCTAACCTAAAAAAGATATATATTTTAATGATCTTCATTTTCCTAAATAGGTAAATTACCTTGTATCTTGTAGTCAGTTTGATTACTGTAGTCAGGCAAGCCACGCTGACGATGGAAATTCATTTTTCCTTTACTTCTTTGAAATTGCCTTTTATACTTTTTTGCAAACATATTGCCTAATTACTAAAAACATTTGGTTTTATTTTTTTTTAAATATGATTTCTTCTGAAACTATTTCTTATTAACTATACTATTAAGTTAAAAGTTCCTTTTTGCGAAACACCCGTGTCCGTGGTTGACTTTACCCCTTTGAAATTGGCTTTTATACTTTGTTGCAAAACATTGCCTAATTACTAAAAATATTTAATTTTATTTTCAAAAAACTATGAATTCCACTGAAACTATTTGTTGTTAACTATACTATTAAGTGTTGTAAAAATGGGAACGTTGACAGTTAAGCGACTAAAATATATTTCTTAATTTTTGAGTTATCGTGCCCCAGACAATCGACGCGACGCGTCGCTATCAAAAATTTTGGTGATTAGGTTACATTATTTTGATGAAAAATAAAAAAAAGTTTTTTTGACGATCCTAATAGCCGTCCTACCTATGGATGGCTAAAAAATAAGTCAACGTAGCATACTTTTTTAGTCAAAAACTATCCTTGACTAACTATTTTTCAACAGCTGCTCTAATCCTGGATTAATTTCACAGTCAAGTCAATTAATATTATTTAAAACACAACTGTTTATTTATTAATAAAGTTATTTGGTGTTATTAAGAAGTACGGGCTTTTTTAGAAATTGATAAAAAATAATTTGTTACGCATTTTGGATGCATTTATCTATAAAATACGCTTAAGATTTTAGTTTTTTTAGAAAATAGAATGCTTAACCAAACTGTAGTTTAAGCATGTTTTCAGCTGCTATAAGCAAAAATCTTCAGAGTCAATTCTATATATATATATATATTTATCGGTTTCACAACGTTCTACGTCTTCCGATACCCAATCTCCACTCGTTTCTGTTTGCCCATAATTCATTATCTAGGCCTCTTATTCTTATTTCACTATCTATTCCTTCTCTCCAGCTTCTCCTCGGCCTTCCTCGTTTTCTTCGGCCAGTTGGTTTCCATTGTAATATTTGTTTAGGTAGTCTTCCATCATCCATTCTTTGTACATGTCCGTACCACACCAATTGTTTTGTTCTTATATCATCCACTAGAGTACGTTCACCCACTGTCATAATTTCTCTTATTCTTTGATTGGTAACTTTTTCTCTTTTTGATTTCCATGCTGCTCTTCTCCAATAGTCCATCTCCGTAGCGGAAAGCATTTTTTCTGTTCTATCTTTGATTGGCCATACTTCTGAGCCGTATGTAATAATACTTTTAACAATGGTGTTATATATAAGCTTTTTGTTATGTTTTGATATACTCTGGTCCCAAATTATTCCATTTAATAAAGTTATTGCTTTTCTTCCTTGTACGTTTCTATCTTTTATAGCTTTGTCTAGTGTTCCGTCAGCTGTAATTTTTAGACCCAAGTATTTATACTCATCACAGGACTGAATTCGCTGCCCAGTATTTAAGACTAGATCCTGTCTCGTTCCACCAATACACATATACTCTGTCTTATTGATATTAACCTCTAGTCCCCACTTATTGTACTCTTCTATTAGTTTTCGTGTCATATATTCGAGGTCGTCATAATCCTGAGCCACCACTATCTGATCATCGGCGAAACATAAAGTATACAAGGTGGTTTCATCCAAAGGAATTCCCATGTTTTGGCATTTTCTCTTCCAGACTTTAAGGACCTGTTCCAAATATATCTTGAAGAGCGTAGGCGAGATACAGCAACCTTGTTTAAGACCTTTATTTACTTGAAAGCCTTTGGTTAGTTTTCCTTTTATTTTAACTTTTGCCTTACTATTGCGGTATAACTCTTTGATGGCCTTAATTAGTTGTACGCTTATGTTTGTCTTTTCCAACGCTTTCCAAAGTAGATTTAGTGGTATACTATCATATGCCTTCTGCAAATCTACGTAAAGCAGATGGAGCTCTTGTCCGTATGCCATTTTCTTTTCAATAACTTGGGTTATACAAAAGAGATGATCTGAAGTCGATCTACCCGCCCTGAAACCAGCTTGTTCTTCTGCCTCCATATCTTTATATTCGCTCTCCACTTTATTTCTTATTATTTTGCAATATATTCTGCTTAGCGTACTAGTTACAGATATACCTCTATAATTGTCACATATATCTTTCCTTCCTTTTTTGTGTATTGTGGATATATATGACGTTTTCCACTCAGTTGGTACTACAGCTCCATTTAAATATCTTTGGAAAAGATTCCGTAATCTCCAAAACAATTCTTCAGTGCCATATTTAATAAGTTCAGCTGGGATATTTCCGGGTCCGGCAGATTTACCGCTTTTTAAGGTTTTGCACACGTTTTTGACCTCAGATATTGTGAGGGGTACTGTAGATCCCATCGTTCTAATGATATTGTCTCTTTCGTCTTCCTTGAATTCTGCTCTATCTTCAGTTAAAAGTTTTTTAAAATGCTCATCCCATTCTTTGTCTGGTATTGGTGAAATAATATCTCTGCATGTTTCTTTTTTGATCGATCTTATAGTTTTCCAGCTTTCGGTACTTCTCCTACCTCCTAAGTAAGAATCTATTTTCTGGCACTTTTGCATCCATGATTGATTTTTCTTATCACTGATCATTCTTCTCACCTTTGATTGCGCGATTTTGTATTCTTCTCTGCTTCTATCTGTCTTTTGGGATAAGTATGTGTGATATAATTTCCTTTTTTCCTCTATTTCACTTTCAATCTCAGCATCCCACCAGTATGGTTTTGTTCTTTTAGGAGTTTCTTCCACTAATCCTAGTGCTTCTTTTGCAGCTTGATGGATGCTTAATGTGATATATTCGTATTCCTCATCTGGGGTTTCACCTGAACTTGAATTAAGTTTATCGTTCAGTCTCTTTTTGTATAAGTTTTTTACGCTGTCATGTTCTAGGCTTAGTAGATTATATTGACAGTGATCAATTTCCTCATTCACTGTATCATCAAGATTTTGTTGATGGAGGCTTCGGCCTTGATAAGGAAAGATAACTTTGGTCTCCAGAAAATAGTGATCACTTCCGCATGTTGATCCACGCTTTGTTCTGACATCTTGAATTTTTAGTTTTGTCTTTTGTTTAGTGATAAGATAATCAATGACGGATTTCAGGTTTTGTGAGGGTTTGGTCCAGGTATATTTGTGTATTTTCTTATGTTGGAAAAAACCGTTTTGGATTTTTAGGTCTAATTGCTCACATACTGTGATAAGCCGGTTTCCATTGTCATTAACAACATCTTCTCCATATTGGCCAACTGTCAGATCATTTACTCTGTTACCTGTTCTACTATTTAAATCTGCCATAAATATTTTATTATTTGTTAGTCCTTAAAATGTCGCGGATCTTTGATTGATCCCCCTTGATCACCCCTAGGTAAGGCACTGCGGTGGACTGAGTCTAAGTCAAGATCTACAAGTTCAGCTAGTTTGCAAATATTTTTTGTATGTGTATTTTTTCATAAACCTAATTCTTCTCATTTCAGAACAAATAAAAATAATAAAGTCACTTTGCAGCCTTTATTAATAAAGGCTGCAAAGTGACTTATTCGTGATTAAATTTTCACTAACTTTGCTGCATGTTTTCAAACCGCCCACCCTCGTTTCAGACATAAAACTTATACAGTGAAACCTCCTATAGGCGGCACTCACGGTTTTGTGAATTTGGTCCGCTTATTGGAGGTGTCCGCTTATGAGAGAGAACTGCGAAATTTTTATATATATTTATTAACAATTTCCACTGCTTGAGTTTTCCGATATTAAATTTTTCAGCGATCTTTCGTGCTGATAGATGTTCCTTCTCCGAAACGTTAACAACTTCCATTTTTTCACGTAAACTAAGAAATTTTTTACTAGGCGCCATTTCAAAGACATCTATTTCTACCCAACTGAACAATAAAAATAAAAAACAGCAGTCCCGCCAAATAAAATATGTTGTAAATACGACAGAAGTATTTATTCTCAGTATAAAACCGAAAGAGGTAATTCCCCAGCTGCAGAGTGCGTTCTAGGCCATGTCGTGCAGCGGTCCGTCCCGCTGTTAGAGGTTCGCGTCCGGTCAAGGGAGATTTCAAAATTTTTTAACCAAAAAAAATGTCCGCGTCCGGTTATTAGAGTGTCCGGTTATAGGAGTGAATTTTACATGCAAATAAAGAGCCTGGCTTGGTTCCAACAAATTTGTCCGCCTAGAGGAAGTGTCCGCTTAATAGAGGTGTCCGCAAGGAGGGGTTTCACTATACTTTTTAGTTCTGATTAAAAAATACCATATGCATTAACCCGAAAAAACACACAGAAAAGTTACTTTTATTTCCAATTTATTTCTGACAAACAATAAGCTTTGGATTAACTTTCGAGCCCATTTTAAATATTATGGCGGGCAAGCAAATAGAATTATAATTGTTTCGACATAAATGTAATTAGACAAAAGTTGGGTTTTTTGTAACTACTTTTTAATTTTTTTTTAAATTCCAACTTTTGATTCTAATATGGCGGCCCTAGTAGCTCCTTTGTGGAACGGTATCAAACATGCAAATTTTAGCGCATTTTATCTGTGTATTGTTGCACTGAACTTGAGAGCTCAAACTTATTAAAAACGTACAAAAATGGTTTTTGCTGCCTCCTTGTCCCCTGAAACCAAACCGCCTTCCTCCCTCCCCCGGACATCAAGGATCCGCCAATAACTTGCTATCTTCATTCCAACTGCGACGGCAAATGAGAACAAGCTCCCTCAAAAAAAAATTATTATGCGTCCAGAAGTCAGGATAGATACCAAGGGCCTACCAAGGACTGGCAAGGGAGCCCTTTATTACAAGATAGAAATTGAAAAATTTGTGTTTTAAACTCATTTTCCAACGTTCAATATTTTATTTACCCTTTTAAATTTAGCTAGTATGCAATATACCTAAACATGTATGTGAAAAAGCTTTATTAAAATCAGTGGCGTACGCAGAAACACTGAATATTAACCACTTAAACATGAATTTTCCCCAAAAATCAACATTAAAAACGGACTTTTCTAAAACTTTTCCCTTACGGCGCCAACAACTTTTTATATTTTTTAAAATAACCTATTTTTATTTTTGCTTGTAGCGCCATTTTTATAAAGGGTGGGGCTGAACGGAAGGGCGTTTTTGAAATGAAAATAAATGTTTCTTAACTACAAAAAAAATAATTACGAAGAATTGTTGTTTAGATGTTAACATTAAACAATTAGAAAATAAAACTATGTTTTGAAAAAAATTTCAGATTGTCCACGGAGGGAAGTACCCAGAAAACAATTTCGGAGGGGATTAAAAAATTTGAATAAAAATTATCGTATTGTGTAATTTTTTTGTCCTAGTTGTGTCGGTCTAGGACAACTGGGCGCCGCCAACTGGGCGCCGGGCCAACTGGGCGCCGGGCCAACTGGGCGCCGGGCCAACTCGGCGCCGGACTAAAAATTTTTTTTTTGATAAATTGTGTAGATGAAAAATAAAATATATTATTTATATAAACATCTTTAAAAAATCCTTTACGCAATTTTTTTGAATTTTTTTTTTGTTAAGTAAAGTTAAATCCATTAAGTCGACTGTTGAATCTTGGTAGTTGTAGGGTTCGGTAACCTGGTAAGACTACAATTTACGTTTTTTATTACAACAATGGCGGATCCAAAAATCAAAATGGCGGATCCAAAACAGCGGATTTTCTTATTTACCAACAGATTTGTCTGAAACTTGAAATATTACATTGCTTGAGGTCATTTAACACAATTTTTAACTCAAACTTAAAAAAAACAAAATGGCGGATCCAAAATGGCGGATTTTCTTATTAACTAACCGATTTGTCTCAAACTTGAAATATTACATTGCTTGAGGTCATTTAACACAATTTTTTACTCAAACTTAAAAAAAAACAAAATGGCGGATTGAAAATAGCGGATTTTCTGATTTACTAACCTATTTGTCTCAAACTTGAAATATTACATTGCTTGAGGTAATTTAACACAATTTTTAACTCAAACTTAAAAAAAAATCTTAAACCTAATGTTTAGTACTCGTGAATGAAGAAAACAAAAATTGTTCGTGGCTAAGCGGGTATTGAAAGATTTTGTTTCTCTTGTCTTTTTCCGTGGGCAGCTCGAAAGCTGCACACTTACGGGGGTCCAAGATCACACCATTAGATCGTCGACCCCTGTCGGTATACAGCTTTCGAGCTGCCCACGGAAATAAATAAGAGAATCCGCCATTTTGGATCCGCCATTTTGTTTAATTTAAGTTTGAGTAAAAAATTGTGTTAAATGACCTCAAGCAATGTAATATTTCAAGTTTGAGACACATAGGTTAGTAAATAAGAAAATCCGCCATTCTGGATCCGCCATTTTGTTTTTTTTTAAGTTTGAGTAAAAAATTTTGTTAAATGTTTGAGAGTTTGAAACAAATTGGTTGGTAAATAAGAAAATCCGCCATTTTGGATTCGAGATTTTGTTTTTTTTTTAAGTTTGAGTTAAAAATTGTGTTAAATGAGCTCAAGCAATGTAATATTTTAAGTTTGAGACAAATCAGCTAGTAAATAAGAAAATCCGCCATTTTGGATCCGCCATTTTGATTTTTTTAAGTCTGAGTAAAAATTTTTGTTAAATGACGTCAAGCAATGTAATATTTCAAGTTTGAGACAAATCGGTTAGTAAATAAGAAAATCCGCCATTTTGGATCCTCCATTTTGATTTTTGGATCTGCCATTTTTGTAATAAAAAACGTAAGTTGTAGTGTTACCAGGTTACCAAACACTACAACTACCAAGATTCAACAGTCGACGTAATGGATTTAACTTTACTTAACAAAAAAAAATTTCAAAAAAATTGCGTAAAGGATTTTTTAAAGATGTTTTTATAGAACGAACATATTTTATTTTTCATCTACACATTTTATCCAAAAAAAAATTTTTAGTCCTGCGCCGAGTGGCCGGCGCCCAGTTGGCGGCGCCGAGTTGGCCCGGCGCCCAGTTGGCGGCGCCCAGTTGTCCCATTCCGTAGTTGTGTTGCTACGAAATCTTTTTAAACACACTTTATACACTCTTCTTTGGGGGAAGATTGATCCCCCCCCTAGGTATGGCCTGGTGGTCACGTGATCTCCCGTCTCGGTAAAGTGTCGTGGTTACTCGTTTCCATGATACCACAGCTAATAATTATTATTTATAAACCACCCTGAGGCTCTATCCACATCACACGCTCCACGCTCTCACCAATAGCATATTCTGAGCAGTTGCTTGTTGTGCGAAATGCCTTGTCTCGACCAATGGCATAGTCGCCCGCTCTTCAGAGTTAGTGAATTTTACGCGTTTGATGTATAATATGTTATCCTGCCCCGTACCGACTCAACGTTTCTCGTTCGGCCCGTAGGAGAACCTTGCGCAGTAGAGGTCTTTTCGCATACCACGTGACGGCTCGGAGCTAATTTAGCTTACCATTGGCCAGAGCATGTGATGGGAATTATCACATCGTTCAAGTACGAGAATAGATAGGCTGGAGGAGTGTAAGTTTTAAACGGTGTAATTATCCACAACACACCTTTTGACCAATAGCAAGCTTTAAATTAGTTGCGAGCCGTCACGTGTTATGCGAAAAGACCTCCATTGCGCAAGCTTTTCCTACGATATAACCGAGAAACGTTCAGTCGGTATAGGGCAGGAGAACGCGTAAAATTCATTAACTCTAAAGAGCGGGCGACTATGCTATTGGTCGACACAATTCAATTCGCATAAAAAGCGACCGCTCAGAGTTTGCTATTGGTCAAAGCGTGTGATGTGGATGGTCACATCATTTAAGACCCAGAATAACTACCCAGAGCACGAGTTAGGGCATTGGCATGGGCGTAGTTAAGTGTTCTCATCTGGGAGGCTATAGTCATACTTTCTCTTCTGAATTGTGTTTGTGTGTCTATGGTATTGTTCGAATAATTTCAGGGGGGGGCTAATTTTAATAAGCTACGCCCATGGGCAAATGAAATTGATTTGTGTGATGCGGAACTTTAAGGAACCACTCCAACATTGTAGAAAACGGACGTCATCTACCTGACATTACTCTCAAAACGCAAATTCACTTTTTAACTGTTAAATGTTAACATCTCAACTTAAATACTTGTAATTAGCTAAGTTATTCATATTTTAAAAACGCACCTTCATTCTGCTACACCCTGTATTATATTACATATTATTTATAAAATACGAAATATTTCTTTACCCAATTCTGTAGGTATTGAAAATTAATTTAATATGTTGCCAGACTCGTCAATCATCATTCTACGGCTAAAAAGGCCTATCTGCAAAAAAATACTTTTAAAATTAATATGCAATTTATTTCAAAAATGTAAATGTCTAGAATTAATAACTTCGGTTCGTCTAGAATTAATAACTTCGGGCGTTATTATTTATTTTAATTAATATTTCTTTAAATATACCATTAGATTTTTTAAATAAACTCGTTTTCTTAAAATTTGCACGTAGGCCCTTATTTAATTTAATTTAAGCATTAACTCTTTTCTCTCTATTCACTGTATTTCGTTTGGTTGCAGTCGAATATTGCTGGGTTGGGTAATATCAAAATTCTATTAAATTCGGATTCTCATCTTAGCTCTTCTGAACACGGCAGCGGCCATTTAATTAGTCCACAAATGTATAAGATTGCGGTAGATATATATGACTTTAGGGGTCAATCTTTTCTTCTTGTAGATGATTATTACTCTAAATTTGTTGAGGTTACTAATTTGAATAGAAATTTCACTAGTAAAAATGTTATTGAAAAGCTCAAAAATATCTTCTCTCGATTTGGTATACCAGTACTTTTGATGTCAGATAACGGAAAACAGTTTGACAGCTTGGAATTCACTAATTTTTCAAAAACGTGAGATTTTAAACACATAAAATCTAGTCCGTTATATCCACAATCAAATGGAAAAGTGGAAAGAGCTGTTCAAGACATCAAAAATATCTTGTCAAAATCAATTTCAAGTGAAAATGATCCATATTTGGCCATATTGGAGTGGGGAAACACTCTATTAGATGGGGAGAATTCACCTGCGAATGTTTTGTTCCGAAGGGATATTTGGGGAATACTGCCAATTTCAGAAAAAAGATTTCAAAAAACTACTTTGATAAAAAAACAGTTAAATTTTCTTGTGAACTTTCAAAAAATGATTTAATTTGGGCTCAAAGAACTCCAAAAAGTAAGTGGAAGGAAGCTGTTATTTTGGAAAAAGTGGGTATTCGTTCTTTTTCAATTAAATTTGGCAACGGTAGTTTTCTACAAAAAAACACCAGATTTTTAAGACACCGAACAAGTAAATGTTTGCTTCAAAGTTATAATTATTCAGATTCTTTAAGTTTAAATTTTTCTTTAAATTTTAACCCCTCATCTTTTTCATCTCAGGAAAATTTTCAAAACTATCAATTTGTAAAAGTTTTCGATGGTTCAGAGGGAATCATAACAATAAAAAGGGAAATTTTTTGACGTAACAAAGGCAGGGCCTAGTAAAGAAAATGTAGAATGGGACACAACTTTAGTAAAAAGTTTAAAAAATGTAGAAAATGTAGAAATTGTACATTTTAGTGATAGTAGCAGCACTAGTTTTGCCGAAAAATTTGAAAATTGTGAAAGTAGTTTTAGTTCAGACAACTCTGAAGGCTCTTTAAAAACTGTAGATTTTGAAAATTTTGAAAAACAGTCACAAAAAACTGTGGAAAACTCTAAAACATCAAAAAAGGCACTCGCTTTTCCAACTATGACAAAAAGGGGTAGGACGGTAAATCGCCCTCAACGTTACACTGACTTCGATCAGGGCTCTGAGCGAAGTTCAGATTTCGAAAAATTTTAAGCTTGTCTACTTAACCGTACAATGGTTTCCTACATAGAAAATCAACAAAGTTTCGAAACTTTAATCTTGTTTTTTTAAATAAAGTTTGTGAACTATTTTCTGCACATACAAAATATATGTTTTCTTTTCATTAAAAAAATTTAAAATCTTTAAAAAGGTTATACAAAAAAATACTACTTAAAAACTTTACAACATAAGTAATTTAAAAAAAGAAAACTATCACAAGATAATTGGCTTTATGTTCGTGAAAACTAGTCTACATTGTAACATTACAAAACAAGTGATTTTAAAAATACTCTGCCAATATATGGGCCTCTAAGCTCACACTAGGTATCTACTATAGTTATAGCGTACGTGTGAGCTGATATAACTAAA
The DNA here is from genome assembly GCA_963576565.1 of Aspidapion aeneum. NCBI lineage: Eukaryota > Metazoa > Arthropoda > Insecta > Coleoptera > Brentidae > Aspidapion > Aspidapion aeneum. Next base: position 96,560,874 of record OY755040.1, read on the forward strand.
AGCTAAAATAAATTTTATTCAACCCCAGACTAAATTACCTTTCGTTTGATACCACACAAGCCATGTTTTGACTTAAACTCAAATTTTTGAAATCTACCCCCACCCTTAAAAAAACAAAAACTAAAATAAATTTTGTTTAACTCCGGACTCAATTACCTTTCGTTTGATATCACACACGCCATATTTTTACGTAAACTGTAATTTTTGAAATCTACCCCCACCCTTAAAAAAAACTAAAATATATTTTGTTTAACTCCAAACTCAATTACCTTTCGTTTGATATCACACACGCCCTATTTTCACATAAACTCTTATTTTTAAAATTTACCCCCACCCTTCTATTTGGCTTGTGTTCGGTGGATTTTGTTCATTTTTAAATGGGACCATCTCGACCCAAGACCCAGTCTAGGTATCAAATTTCATTGAAATCGGGCAAACGGTTTTTGAGTTATGCGCGTTGGTCGTTACAGACAGACATACAGACAGACATACAGACAGACAGACAGACAGACAGACGGCGCAACAAAAAAGTTTCAAGATCATCTGAAACGCAAAGATATATAAAAAAATTTGAAATCGGAGCAACTTTTTTTTTCTCGAAATAATTAGGATCACCATAGCTCACACTACTATAGTATAGTATATGTGTGAGCTATTAGTTACACAACTGTGATATTTCAACTGATTAACTATTGTAGGTTTAAATTAACTCTTTTCTTTCTGTTATAATTGTTGTGAATTTTACTAACATTAGTATTGACATTGTTGTAATCGATTTTCCCTTCTAGTCATTGTTTTCTAGGTAATTTTATGTTGTTTGTAGAAATAAATTATTGTTTGTTTTATATCTTTAATTTTTAAATTTAATATATTTTATTAGAATAATTATAAAAATATTTTTATTGAAAGGGATATGTCATGTGATGTAGACAGCACAGCTTTCAATAAAGATATATTAGTAGATCGTGTGACCGACCATAGTGGAACTACAGAATTTCTAAAAAGACCGTACAAGAAATAAAATACACATTTTTTCCTACAACTGCCTTTCATTACCATCCTCTAACCTCAATAAAATTAAAAAGTATTACATTATAATATTTGATATTGCCTGTTTATAAACAGGTTCCACAAAGTTGCTGAATGTTCCTTTATGTTTTTTAAACCAATGCTGCTGCAAATCGATAACAATATACAACAAAAAAAGTGTGTCTTGCAGTTGTGGTTGGGATGATTACGACAACAAGTAGAAACAAATCGTAATAAAAAAGATTGCCTGAATAGCAGGAAACATAAGTAAACAATTAATTTGGGTTAGTTGTATGGAAACAAAAATATTTTTTCATTGCTTTTGTATGATTCAGGTTTTATATGTATTTGTTTACGATAACAAACAATTTTGGTTGCTGTAATGGAAACAAAAGGTTTATAATTTGTTTTATGCTAACTGCAACAAGATATAACAAATGTTGCTTAATGTTGCATCTGTGGAAATGTATAGCTTTATAGCAAGCCATTTTTATAGTACCAGGTATTTTTTAAAACAACTAGATTTTCGGAGGGATTTTATAACTTTTTTATTTATAAAAACTTAATTTTAGTGTAAATTTATTTTTATAATAAATCTTACTGGCAAACAGAATTTAATCTGTCGCTTTTAATTTTTGAGATATTTGATAAAGTATGTAATTATTAATTTATGAAATAAACTCTTTTTTTCTTCGATTTTTTAAATCAGCGTTAGTTAAAAGATAACAGATAAAAAGAGAGTTAGTATAATGCTTGGCTTGCCCCACCAAGACGCAAAATACTAAAAACTCCTTAAAACTTTTCTGAATCAAGATTTGATTGAATTTAAGGTGAATTCAAACAACGTTTCAATGAAAAACACAATGCTCATTAACCCAGCAAGATACGATATAGTTGTTACAAATGATCGTGCCTGATCAATAACCTTTGATTTTTGAACCCCATTTTTTCACGCTGTTTTCACCCCTTTTATGCATGTTGATGTCAAAGTTCATAAAAAAAGATCCACTATGTGAAGTGGATCCACTCCCTTATAAATTACATTAAATATTAAGGCGAATTATTTTGAATATATTTTTACAACTAGTAATTTCTCGACAACAACTTAACCGATTTACCATATCGATACCCTAATTCTGATACGTCGTATTCCAAAAAAAAATTAAAGTTCATATGTTTGCGTCAAAGGTTAGTAGTTATGCTAAATCCTCGTAACCAACAAAAAAATATAAAACGGTCATTTCTAACAATTCGTATCATGCTTACTAATGCTATTTTGCTTCTAACTTTTCTCATCCCTGTAAAATTTTCTTGATTTGGGTTACGACGTATCAGAATACGATATCAGGGTATCGATATACACACTACAGTTTGCTGATGACCAAGTAATTGTACCTAATGATAAAGAAGTCATGGAGTGCATGATGAGAAAGTTAAGGGAAGAATACCAAAAATGAAGGTTACCAGTGAACGTGGACAAGACACAATGGAAACGAATCAATGGACAAACAATATCTGCATGTAATGAGTATGTATATTTGGGTGTCATATTTGATAAGACAGAAATAGCCTGAAAACAACTTGAAAAAGAATAATAAAAGCAAAAAAGGTTATTGGATGTCTTAAGAGTAAGTATACAAAAATGGAAAATGTCGAAATGAATGCAATAAGAAGAATAATGAGAACATCTAGAACAGTTCATATAAGAAATGAGATCATAAAAAAGAATGGGAATCGAGGAAAGCATAACGGATGGCATCACTAAAAGACAACTGATGTGGCACGGCCACGTACAACGGATGAACAACGAAACATAACCAAAGCAGGTCCTAGAACCAACCAATAAGACGTAGAAAAAGAGGGCGTCCTAAACTGGAATGGCAACAGTCAATCCAAAGATCAATGAGTCAAAAAAACCTGACAGAACATGATTGTCAGGATTGAAGGAGGTGGAGATCAGGCGTCGGACAACGTAGAAACACGTTCTAAACCGACATAGTAGAAATAATTTTTCGACCAGTCCATGTTATTTATCGCGTGAAATTTTGCGTCACAACGTCGAATTTGCCTCAAATGCGACCCCCCTTCACATCGATTTGGTGGATGATTTTTTGATTGAGTCAACGTTGTGATGGTAATTACGCCAAAGCGCCAGCTACAGTATATCGTTTTTATAGTCGGCTGGTTCAAAATTTTTACGCAAGGAAAATCGAGAAAAATAATTTACCAAGAAATATGCTATAATAGTTATTTTACTACAACCATAGCGTAGTTAGACATAATTCTGTGCTGCGATTTGTAAACGGAAGGAAATTTATAAGTTCAATGACAAATATGGAAATTCTAGACCTAAAAGACAACAACTACTACTATGTCGGTTTAGAATATTTCTCTACGTTGTCTAACGCCTTTTCTTCACGTCCTTCGATCCTGACAATCATCTTTTGTCAGGTTTTACTGACTCATTGATCTTTGTAATGACTGTTGTCATTCCAGTTTAGAACGCCCTCTTTTTCTGCGCCCTATTGGTTGCCATTCTAGTACCTACTTTGTTAATCTTTCATCGTTCATCCGTTGTACATGGCCGTACCATTTCAGTTGGCTTTTAGTGATATCATCCGTTATGATTTCCACGAATTCCATTCTTTCTTTATGATCTCATTTCTTATATGATCTGCTCTAGATATTCTCATTGATCTTCTTATTGCATCCACTTCAACACTGTCTATTTTCGTTTTGTATTTTGCTGCGACAAGTCTCTATTCCATACAACAGCGTGCTTTTCACCCATGTTTCATATATATATATATATATATATATATATATATTGATAAAGGGTACTTAGCCACCTCAAAACAAAGTATGTAAACTACGGTGTCACCTCATATATAACTTTAGTACCTCACTTTTTTGAGGTGACAACGTTTTTCAATAAAAATTTCAGAGACGATTCCTAACACACTCAGTAAGCTGTGTGCAAAATTTTGTTCTGAGGTCGCAAAATGGTATATTTAGCTACTTTTTGGCCGTGTAGTTCACGTATCTGCCGGTGGCGCTAGCGTCGCTTTTACTGTAACTAAACGGTCCACTGAGTCACCTCGGTGGTGTAAAACGTATTCTGCGTATTAAAACCGCGTCGCAGCGGCCTCAGAAATTTGGCAACATTGCAGATTAGATTTTAGACGCTACGGGTTTCTTTGTTATATGTAATTTGTACCTGGTTTTTTTACCCTTGGAATATCTAATAGAATTCTCAGAAACGTGTGCCTGCGTCTGATATTTTAAGAGGGGCTTTGTAAAGGATTATTATTGTATTTTTTATCTTATTGAAATAATTTGACTAATTTTGCTAGTCTTCTTACATTTTTTTGCTTATTCTGGCTGGTAGTTTTTAACGGTTTTATTTAACTTGACTTGATTGATTTTGTAATATAACAAAGTTTTGCGACAGCTATTCAGACACTTTCCTATGGGCAAGACTTGAAATTAGGTAAGTAGTTTAACCATATAATATGACGCTTTGGTGCAAAACGTCCGAAGCTTGCCACAGATATAGAGCGATGCCTGCTCTCGCCGCTTTTTTTAAAAAATGGCGCACGAATTCTCTTTTTTTTAAATAACTTGGTTTTTGTACAAAGTTTGAAACAAAAATTATAGCCAACAAAATTTTATACGAAAATGCTAAACTGTGTTTTTTCTTAGACTAAAAACCAGGTTCAGGGATATGATATTAACCATTTTTTCATTTTGGAATTTGTCCAATTTGTTTTTTTGGTGGCCTTTAAATTAAAAGTTACTCATTTTTGAGAATGATTGAAATGACATGAATTAAAGATAGATAAATATTCTACAAAAATTAATAATCAGTTGCATGGGTAATATTCTTGGTAAGATACAAACCATAAAGTTTTAGGTCTACCCACATATATGTATTTCTATATTATATGCAAAATAAACTGAAATAATTAGGTTTTATCTAATTTTCTAAAAACTAAGTACCTAAATTATGACCCAACCCCTGGAAAAAATCAAAAAACCCCAAAATTCTAATTTACTCCCCTCCCCCACACATGTAAAGTTATGTAAAAGTAACATTGCCCACTTCAAGAAATGGCAGACTGATAGGAACTATGATAAAACTATAGAAAAAAAATTAAAAACCTCCAAATTATAATTTACTTTCCTCCCCTATAAATGTAAAGTAATGTAAAAGTAACATTGCCCACTTCCGGACACGCTAGAGAGCTGAGCTTTGGAAGGCCGATTATTTTTAAATTAGTTACTTTCTCTAGTTAAATGAATTTTTTGCGCCAATGTTAATTATAGTCCACTGTATCTACCAAAACCCAATCTGAGCCATCGGAGTGCTACATATTTTGATCACTTCGATTGCCGGATTTTGATTTCCATTTTGATTTTCTTTTTGAAATTTCAAAAAATTCATTTTCGCTAGAGTGAGAGCAAACGCTAGTAACGCCATTAATAAATTAAAATTATAATATAGGTAAATAAAATAGGTACCTATGAATTTATATTAGGAGACGCAAGGACATATATATATTCGAGATTGGAGTCTTGGGTCGCTATGTGTATGTAAATGCAAAAAGTTTATCTTTGTATTTTTGAAAGATATATCTGTGTGTAATTTCGGAATATAAGTTTTGTTATTTCCTAAATTATAACAAGCAAATAAATACCTACATGTTTATTTGTTTTTCTTTTCGCTGTAGTTTGCATGCCTATATGTAAGAGGCTACGGTTACATACGGTTATTTTAAATCGATTTAAATTTTTTTAAAATATTTAATCTACAAATTTTGATTTTGTTTACTTTGCCTAATTTATTACAAAATAATGTCAGAAAAGGTAAAGAAAATTAAAGTCTTTCGTGACATCGAAGATTCAAATTTAAATGAAATTTTAACGGTAGCTAAATTGGCTAAAATTGATGCAACCAAACATCTTAACTTCAAGATTCGTTACGAAGAGCTTGACAACGTCCAAGAGGAATACCTTAAAAAGCACACCGCTTTATTAAATGAAATTTACCAGGATCAGAAACAAGTTAAGACTTGTATCGAGCATCTTCATTCATTTCAAACAAATGTTGCTCAAGTCAAAGAAATCTATGATAAGTTGTTTCAAGCAGAAAACACTGCGCCGCCTTCGCAAGGTGGAAGTCGCCGACTTACTATTAACCCCTACTCTCCAGGAGGTTCACAAACCCCTGATTATTTTCCAAGTTTACCGAAAATTGACATTGAAAAATTCACTGGCAATATCAATGATTTCCCTACTTTTTATGATCTTTTTAAAACAATGATTCATGATAATCCGCAAATTCCAAATATACAAAAATACTCGCTTTTAGTTACTTATTTAGATGGTCCTCCAAAGGAATTAGTTACGCAATTACCAGTTTCGGATGCAAACTACCCTATTGTTTTCAATAATCTTGTAAAAAGGTATAAAAATGATCGCATTTTAGCCCAAAATTATTGAAATGCTATCGAAAATTGCCCTAAAGTAAACTCTGATGACTCCGTAGCTCTAAGAAATTTGCTTGATATATTCACAAAAAATATTGAAGCTTTAAAAACTGTTGGTTTGCAACCAGATTTTTGGGACTTTGTCTTAGCCCAAAAGTTGTTGAAATCTATTGATAGTTCGATTCAAAAGCGATTTGAAGTTTTTCATGGTAAGCCTACCGAAATACCTTCATATAAGTCAATCTATAATTTTTTGGATCAACATTGTAGCTCGCTTTTTGTAGTTAACGCCGCCAGTACATCCAGTACGCAATTTCCTATGAAGCCCAAATTTACAAAACCGCCCCATATAACTCAAAAACCGCAAAATAATTATAATACCCGCCAAACGCCTCGCGCATTTTTTACCGCGCAGCAGAATTCTCAAAATAATTCTTCCTTTTGCAATTCGAATACTCATAATTTGACTTTTTGTCCGGATTATTTAAATAAAACGCCTCAACAAAGATTTAATTTATTAAAAGCAAAACGATGGTGCGTAAACTGTACCTCTAATTGTCATAAAACCTTCCAATGCAAAACCACTTTTAATTGTCGATTTTACAAAAAAAGGCATCATAGTCCAGTTCATTTTGACTTACGCCATGTAAACGAATCCTCGTCTCAACTTCAAGAAAATAATAATGCAGATTTGCCGGTAAATAGCCAACAAATTAACGCGTTTCGGCAGGAAAGAAATGAAATTACTAACTCATCCTCTTCGCAAACTCAAAATCAAGGTGCTTGCTACTCTACACAAAGTTACAGTAACTCTAGTACTTTGCTTTCTACCGCTCTTTTTCAAATAAAAGATATAAGAGGTAATTATCAAACTTTTCGTGGAGTTTTAGATTCCGCATCGCATCTGTCTTTTGTATCTTTAACATGTGCCAACAAACTAGGCCTACCCCGCTTTAATATTGAAACTGAAGTCTTTGGAATTGGTGAGACCAGTATGCAATCAAAATTAGGATCTATTGATATGATCATCATCTTGGACGCGATAATACGCCCATTTTTGTTAACGAAGAGTTATCTAAAGATACCTACAGGCTTTTAAAAAAAGCAAAGCAACTGAGAAACATGTGTTACAAGTACGTCTGGCATCGTGATGGAAGAATTTTGGCAAGGAAGGGTGATAATGATAGAATAATTTACATAAAAAACGAGGCTGTGGTAAATGATCTATTAGGTTAATAATTATTCTTTGTTTTTTTATTTTCTTATCTTTAAAAACGAACTGTGATCTTTTGTAATTATTTTAATCAGTAGTTTTCTTTATATATTTTTTACATGGCTCAAGGTCCAATTAACACAAATAATCTAAAAATTGGACACATTAATATTCGTTCTTTAGTACCAAGTCTTGATGAGATAAAAAATCTTCTAAATAGTTTAAATTTGGACGTGATAGGAATTACAGAAAGTTGGCTTTCGGATAATATATCTGATATTGAGGTTCATGTACAGGGCTATAACTTTCTTAGATTAGACAGAAGAAGCAGAGGCGGCGGAGTTGGGGTATATGTAAAAACAAATTTAAAGGTAAACATAGTTGATTTGGATGAGCAAAGCGAAGTCATTGAACAAAAATGGTTTTTATTAAATATTAACAATAATTTAACGATAGGGGTTGGAGTTTTTTATCGCCCACCCCAGCTTAACATGTTTGGAGCATTAGGGCAACTGGATAATGCAATTTCCAGTATTTTGCCATTGGTGGATGAGACAATTATAATGGGGGATCTTAACATAAATCTTTTGGAGTACAGAACAATAAATGAACAATTCAACTTTCTATTAGATTCATTTAATTTCAGGCAAGTAGTTATCAACCCAACTAGATTTTCCAGGGAGAAAGCAAGCTTAATTGATGTCATAATTTTGTCAAATGAAAATCTATTAGTTGGAAATGTAGAACACCGCGATATGCATGAACACTCTGACCATCAGCTTATTTACTGTACTCTAAATATAATGGTTAAAAAAATGCCCCCTAGGTTAGTTACTTTTGGAAATTTCAAAAGTTTAAACAGGGCGGCTTTTGTACAAGATGTTGAAACCATGGATTGGGGAGAGGTTTTTCGTCTTGAAGAAGTGGATGACAAGGTTCAGCGGTTTACTAAAATTCTTACGCAGTTGTTTGACAGACATGCACCTCTAACAACAGTTAAAGTGACCAAACCCAAGGCGCCCTGGTTTACCGATACTCTAAGGGAAATGAAAATATATAGAAATAGTTTACTTACAAAGTTCAAGCGCACAAAAGATATCGGTGACTGGAATGCTTATAAAAATATGAGAAACATGTTTACAACTGCTGTAAGGAATGAAAAAAAAGGGTATTTAAATTTTGTAAGTAAAGATAAAAACAAAAAAAAACTTTGGGATACCTTAGCTGATCTGAACATCTACAGCAGGGCGAGGGGCGCTTCTCCCCTTCCCGATAGTCTAAAGAATCCTGAGGCAATCAATCAGTTTTTTGTAGATTCCGTACGTCAAGTGTCCACACCAGTATCGGATGAAACCATCCGCAGGTACCTGGGCGGTAGAGCGACTGAGAGTAGATTTGATTTGGAGTTGGTCGACACTGGGGGCGTGTCCGAAGCTTTTGCGCAAATTAAATCGAATTCTAGTGGAATTGACAATATTTCTTTGGAGATGGTCAGAATGTGCTGTCCTGATGTCGTGCCCGTTCTAACTCACATTTTTAATGTTTGTATTGAGAGGAGTCAGTTTCCTAAGCAATGGAAGAAAGCAGTTGTTTTGCCGCTACCAAAGGTATCCACTCCGGGTGAGCTTTCTGATTTACGACCTATAAGTTTATTGTCCGTGTTGTCCAAGATTTTTGAGAAACTTATTTATAAGCAAATGATTAATTATTTTAATAAAAACAACTTGATCTCCAACAAACAATCGGGGTTTCGTCGTGGATTTAGCACTGCTACAGCACTTCTTGGGGTCTTGGATGATATTTTGACTGCTTGCGATAGGGGTGAGACCACTGCATTGGTGCTTTTGGACTACAGCAAGGCTTTCGATACACTCGACCATAACCTACTCCTTGCCAAGTTGTCTCATTATGGATTTTTGCCAAAATCGCTAAGGTTTTGTGAGAGTTATCTTATCGATAGGTTTCAAACAACAAAAGTGGATGGCAAGCATTCTGAACTAGAAGAATTAAATAGAGGTGTTCCTCAAGGGTCTATTTTGGGTCCTTTACTCTTTATTGTCTACATAAATGATCTCAAAGAATTTGTTCAAGAATGTAGTCTAGCTCAGTATTGCGATGATGCGCAACTTTACACAAGTTTCACGAAAAACAATGTTGACATGGCCATAGAATTACTGAATTCCTGGTCTCGTGAAAATGTTGATATTTTGATTGAAATGTAAAGGTCACTGATGTAATGGAGTACAAGAATTTGGGAATAGTTTTTGACACCAACTTGAGATTCAGGACTCAGGTATCCAGAGTAGTTCAGAGAGCATACATGTCTTTGAGAAATCTATATAAAAGTAAGGATATACTTAATCCATTATTAAAAAAACAACTGTGTGAAGCGCTTATTTTATCCCATTGTAACTACTGTAATTTTGTCTATGGGCCGTGTCTCGATGTTTCTAGCAAATATAAATTGCAAAAAATCCAAAATTCTTGTGTGCGCTTTTTCTGTGGCCTGAGAAGACGTGATCACGTGACTCAAAGTTTGAGCGACCTAAAATGGATCAGTATTCAAAACAGAGAAAAACTACATTTCAGCTGCTTCTTGTTTGAACTTTTGAGAGACGAATGTCCTTCTTATTTGTTTAATAAACTTAAATCAGGAACTACGAGGCATATTAGACAAACACGTACCGTCTCTATGTTTGATACACCCCGGCACCGCACTGCGATTTTTCAAAGATCGTTTACTTTTTGTGCTACAAAAATAATAAATAAATTTAAAATTCATCACCTTACCAGTCTGTCTCTTTTTTCTTTCAAAAAACATATGAAAAAACAATTAACCGAAAGCCAACAATAAGTAATAAAATGTTATGTATGTGTGCAATATTTTTCTTATTTTATATATTGTTGTTGTGATGTCATCTTTCTTAAATGTTCATATTCTGTGTTCAATGTACAAATAGGTACCTATCATTTACTTTTCATTGATAAATTTTAATTTACATATTTAATTTCATGCCGATTGCAAATAGGTAAAAAATTATAGATATATTTTGTTATCGTTTTATTATTTTTTTATTTTTATTATTTATAAGTAAACACTATATTGTATTCATATTGAGAACTTGTGCTCGGTTAAGTTAACAGCTAAAGCTGCCCTTTGCCGAGGATAAAATAAAGGCCTTTTTATTTATTTATTTTATTTTATTTTATTTTTTTTATTTATCATTCGCCCTTGCAATCAATCTGAACTGAGATCTTCCAGGGTATCCATTATGTGGGATTGTTATAGAATAGCCAGATAGTTTTTTAAAGTCTTTATTTTCCCACAGTCTGTTTAATAAATTGCGGCGACCGGTTTCGGGATAGCTCCCATCCTCAGGCCAGACTACAATTAAGAAAACGTTTCTATTACAAATTTTGTCAAACATGGTCAATCAATATGATATAGCACTTTTTATAAAATTATCCTTAAGTATCCTATGAACAATGAGTACTATTGATAAAAAACATAAAAAATATAAAAATATAAAAGGGGAAAAAAGTTTAAAAATTTTTTAAAAAATTTAAAAAATTAAAAAATAAAATAAAATGGAAAAACACAAAGGTCAGAAAATAATCTTGACTTATCACAATTTCTATTCCTTAAAATTATAATATTGATTTTCTGTTCGTACCATGTACTTGGTAGTATCATATATGGATTGTTAAGGTTTAGTGTTCTACTTTAACATAATTTGCAGTTCAATTGTTATCAGGTAGATGTCTCTGATGCTCATCGCCATTTTTATTGTTTTCCTTTTGTTGTTAACGGTGCACCATTTTAAAGAACTTCTAAAATTATATAAAACCAAATATTAAGACCTATTTATAGATAATAATATATTGTGTAAGTGTAGGTGTATTGATGGAAAGCAAAAGAAATTTGACGATGTGCACGCAGAACAATTTTTTTCGACGGTTATTTAAAGTAAGGTAGGTGGTCATTTTTTGTATTTTTAAAGATTGTTTCTTGAATATGTGGTTCTTTTGGTTTAGATTGGGCGATTATAAAAACATAATCAAGATTATTTTCTGACCTTTGTGTTTTTCCATTTTATTTTATTTTTTAATTTTTTTAATTTTTTACAAAATTTTTAAACTTTTTTCTCCTTATATGCTTTTATATTTTTTATGTTTTTTATCAATAGTACTCATTGTTCATAGGATACTTAAGGATAATTTTATAAAAAGTGCTATATCATATTGATTCACCATGTTTGACAAAATTTGTAATAGAAACGTTTTCTTAATTTTAGTCTGGCCTGAGGATGGGAGCTATCCCGAAACCGGTCGCCGCAATTTATTAAACAGACTGTGGGAAAATAAAGACTTTTAAAAACTATCTGGCTATTCTAATCTGAACTGACCTTATCAGTACAGAGTGCAGTTATTTTACCTCAAATTTGTTCTTCGCTTCCCTTAAATGACATAAATATTAGTCAAATGGGAATTATAAAAAATATAAATCTCGCGGACCCTTATTTCTATAGACCGGGAGCAATCGACGTTTTACTTGGAGCCGATATTTTCCCTTATATTCTTAGAGATGGTCGTATTGTAGGTAATATAAATGAGCCTATCGCATTAAACTCAATTTTTGGGTACATTTTAATGGGACAAATTGGTAACACAAACTCGCCCCTCGCTTCGGTATCCCTTTTATGCCAAATTTCAAATAATCAACTTAATGATTCACTATTGAAATTTTGGGAAACTGAAAATATACCGGAAGTTAAACCTATTCTTTTCCCGGCTGACGAAGCATGTGAAAAAATATTTAAAAATACTACTTTTCGTGATAATACAGGGCGTTACGTCGTGACTTTACCCTTTTACGAAAATAGTGAACCAAGTTTTCCAAATAGTCGCCAACCTGCATTAAAAAGATTTTTATCTCTCGAAAACCTGCCTAATTAAAACACCGGAAACCTATCAAAAATATTCGGACTTTATGCAAGAATACTTAGACTTAGGTCACATGAAATTAATTTCTAACCCGGAGGAACAGTTTACGGAAAAAAGTTACTATATCCCCCACCATCATTTTCCCCGCGCCGTTAAAGTTCTTATGACAGATAATTTTGTTGACGATTTTGTCACAGGTTGTAGCTCCGTTGAAGAAGCTATATCCCTCCAAAAGGAGTTATCACTTTTATTAAAATCCGCAGGATTTAAATTACATAAATGGGCTAGCAACAATAAAACTGTTTTAGAGCACTTGCCAGAATCCGATATTAACCCTAAAGCTCTTTCTCTTGATATAGAAGAAACTACAAAAATTTTAGGACTTAGATGGTAATCCTGTTCAGACTATTTTTCCTACTCAGTAGAGCCTCTAAATCGTAGTTGCACGAAACTCAATATCCTTTCAGAAATTTTTAAAATTTATGATCCCCTTGGTTGGTTGTCGCCAGTTACTATTTTAATTAAATGCCTAATCCAGGAATTTTGGAAATCTGGATTGGACTGGGACGAAGATGCTCCCATAGCGATAAGTAGCCTCTGGGAACGCTATAGGTTAGATTACCACTTTTAAAAGAATTTCGCTTATCCCGCTTTCTCAATATTTTTTCTGGAAACGCTCAATACGAATTAATCGGATTTTCAGACGCTTCAAATAAAGCGTACGCAGCTATTGTTTATTTACTCGTAATTTATAAAAATAAAATTTTTATTTATTTTTTATGCTCAAAAACTAAAGTCGCCCCTATAATATTTACAAGTATCGCACGACTCGAGTTAGCCGCTTGTAATATATTAGCTGATTTAATTCAATTTATTCTTCATAGTTTTGAAAACAGACTTAAAATTCACCAAATATTCGCATGGAGTGATTCTCAAGTAGCTTTATCGTGGATTAAAAATGAACATCCGTCTAGGTGGAAAACCTATGTACAAAATAAAGTCACGCAAATTCATGAAAAAGTATCTCCTAAAAATTGGCATTATATTTCCACTTCTCAGAATCCCGCTGATGTAGCTTCAAGAGGTCTCTATCCTAGTGAACTTATAAATCATAGTTTATTTTTTCAAGGTCTCCAATTTTTAAAATTACATTATGACTACTGGCCTATAACCTTGGAAATAAAAGACACTTCTGAAACTTTAAATAAAGAAAAAGCTAATAAAAACTTAACTTTAATTACTACGCAAACCCCAAAGTTAAATTTTTTAACTTCGCTTATTAATAAACACTCATCTTTTACTAAACTTTGTAGAATTTTAGCGTATATTTTGCGTTTTATAAATAAAAAATTTCTAAATAAAACTATAATTTTTGAAACTTTTTTAACGTTTCAAGAAATTCAAACCGCACTTTATTTATTAATAAAAAACGAACAATCGATCTATTTTTTCGGAAGAAATAAAATTCTCTTAAAAATAATATAAAATTATCTAAACCGATGCAAAAATTAAATCTATTTTTAGATGACCAAAATTTATAACGCGTCGGTGGAAGATTGCACAATTCTTCTCTCTCTTATGACAAAAAATTTCCAATTTTATTACCCCGCGAAAGTAGAATTACTTATTTAATTATCGAACATTTTCATTTAAAATTTTTACATGCTGGATTAAGAACAGTACATTTTTTACTAAGCCAAAATTATTGGATAATTGTGGCAAAACGCAAAATTCGTCAAGTTTTAGCAAAATGCATCCCCTGTTTTAAGTTATCCCCTAAATCGGTACAAACCCCAATGGGTTCCCTTCCGTATCCACGAGTTTCTCAACTCAGAGCATTTTTGCATACGGGAGTAGATTTAGGTGGCCCCATTCCTATTTTAATGAACCGAACCCGCGGTGCCCCACGTACTTTAAAATCATATATTTGCTTATTCGTTTGTATGAGTACGACAGCGGTACATATCGAAATAGTCAGTGATTTGACAGCCGATGCTTTTATCGCAGCAATGCGTAGGTTTGTGGCTCGTAGAAATTACGTAACTGATATGTCTTCTGATAATCGAACTAACCTAGTTTCGGCAAATAGACAGTTGTTACAGATTGATTCTTCTCGTCCAATTAAATGGCATTTTATTCCAAGTCACAGTCCCAATTTTGGAGGTCTTTGGGAGTCTGGGATTAAAACTGTCAAAAAACATTTATTTTGAACCATTGGTTCACAAATTTTAACATATGAAGAGTTATATACAGTCACCTGTCAGATTGAAGCTATTATGAACTCTCGATCGCTAACTGAAATTTCCTCGGATCCAAATGACATTTCTGTTTTGACAACAGGTCATTTTTTATCATTGGAACCGTTGACAGCTCTTCCTGACGTTGACTTAACAGATGTCAAAATTAATAGATTAACTCGTTGGCTGCTACTTCAAAGAATCCATCAGGATTTCTAGAGACGCTGGCAGCAAGAATATTTGCATACACTTCAACAAAGGAGCAAGTGGCTGGACCCCACTTGTACTCCAGAAGTTGGTCGTTTGGTAATAATCAAGAATGATTTTATACCCCCGCTACAATGGCAGCTCGGTAGAATAATTGAAATTTTTCCGGGTAAAGACGGTGTAAATCGAGTTGCTAATGTCAAGACAAGGGACTCGGTGTTAAAGAGACCAATCTCAAAGCTATGTCCTTTGCCACTTGATACTTTAGAAAATGCATAGCATTTTCGGCCAAAAATATGTTCGGTTTCCATAAAAAACCTCTTTATTTTTCTTTTATTTTTGAATTTTACTTTTAATTTTCCTATTTTTCATGGACTAAAATTTTGTCTTGAACATAAATTTATTAGTCTTAAATTTATATTAATGCTAAGTAAATGGGTCAACTATTAGTTATTATAAAATTTACCTAAAGCAAAATTGCATTAAAATGCGAGAATTAAACGCAAAAAATGTAATTTCTATTCTAAATTTAAGAATTATCATTTTATTTCTTATTTCTTTATTTTTATATACTTTGGCACTACAAGCGTCCTCTATCGTGTTTTTCACATATCCATAAAATTTTAAATATTGTGATATGGTTTCCTATAGAGGGTAAAGTGCTGTGCGCATGTGCGAAAAAACTGCAAGCGCAGGATAGAGGGACAGACAAAGTGTGCTGCGCGTCGCCATGTCTAGAAAACGACAACCTTAAAATTTAAGTTTAAAAAATAGTGAAAATTCA
This sequence comes from Aspidapion aeneum, assembly GCA_963576565.1. Lineage (NCBI taxonomy): Eukaryota > Metazoa > Arthropoda > Insecta > Coleoptera > Brentidae > Aspidapion > Aspidapion aeneum. Next base: position 96,576,777 of record OY755040.1, read on the forward strand.
ATTTTGAAATATCGCAAATAATTAAAATTATCGTGCCATCATCCTGTTGGAACTTCAAGTCACATAGCTCTTATGGAAAGGTGTACACCTTGCACTTTGGAACTTCAAAACAGCGGTAAGTCCCTCTCCATGAGGCTATATCACAATTTTATTTCTCTTTCAAATTTAACCTAGAATTTTTAAATTAGTTACTTTCTCTAGTTAAATGAATTTTTTGCGCCAATGTTAATTATAGTCCACTGTATCTACCAAAACCCAATCTGAGCCATCGGAGTGCTACATAACGTCCTATAAAATTTTTAAAAACCAGAAGGATCTTTTAACAACAATTCTGCATATTTGCAACCAATTTCTTGCATGAAGTACAAAAGCGCTAAAATTCAAAAAACAACTTTTTCAAAAGAATTTACAAGAAAAAGCACATTTCAAATATTGATCGAAGGAGTCTTTTACATTTCAGTGTATGCAAGTAAAATAAATGGATCCATGACGGATCTGATACCTTCCTAGCTAGCCTATTAGCACACTTTAAGTGAAGCCATGATATATCAGCCCTGAAAACAGTTTTTTGTAAATAACTCAGAAACTAAAGCTCCTATGAAGTTTTTGGTTATTACACAAATTATTAAGCAAAATGTAGCCTACTATAAACCGCATATTGATACGACGCACCATTAGAAAGTTAGAATTTTTTTAATTTCTTAATTGTCAAAAAACTATCATTAGCGTTAATGGATTTTGACCAAAAACTAATCAGCTCTTTAGAGTGGCGAACACTATTTTACCTGAAAATTATATGAAAATCAGTTCAGCGGATTGGGAGCTATCGCGTTACGGACAGAAATAATATACACATACACACACACACACATACACACACACACACATGCACATAAACACAGACAGACATCACGACGATATTGCTAAGATAGGTCAAAATACACCCAAATATATTTTCGGCGTTATCTCAATTTTTTTTTCGTCGAAAATAATACCTTCTCTAGCTATTGCTTTGCGGGCTAGGAAGGTAAAAATACTTAAATATGGATAAAAATGATTTTCATGTGTCAAATTACGTATGTTTTGCTTTACATCATAAGAGCACCCATTTAAAAAAAATTGAATATTTCAAAGAAATGAATCCGGCTTTACCGTTTTACTGAGAAGTATGAATGGGCGTACCCAGAGGGGGGAGGGTCTCGGGGGCCCGGCCCCCCCATGCCTAAGATTTTTTAGAGATTTTCCACATATTTCCTGAATAAAAAGATTAAAGAGTATAAAATTCGCCATCATGAGGCTTCGGGCCCACCCCAGAGGCCTCGCCCCCCCCCCAAGAACTATCCCTGGGTGCGCCACTGGAGAAGGTAGGTACTACAAACTTGACATACCAAAGTTGAATTAAAAAGTAAGTCGTCAATCAGCTGTCATCGTTTAATGTAAAATTGTCAAAATATTGCTTGGTACTATTACTGCCTGGTAAGCGCGAATTTTGACCTAAATTTAGGGGGGTAATGGTCGACGGAAAAAATATTTGTGCATTTATTTTTTTAGAGGGGGGAATTACCCCGTTACCCTCCTCAAATTCGCGCTTTCTGCCTTGCTTTACTCCAATAAGTCCCTTATGTATTTTGTGACAAATTTAAACATGACTTGTACAGGTTGGGCCAATTTCGATGTTTTTTGAGGATTTTAGGTATTTCTAGCAGAGATAGATAAAAGCAAGTGGACTGAGATTGATTTTCGAGACGTTTTCAAATATCAAAGCCGATTTTTAATACATATGGCCGCGTTTGAACTACGAGGGGTTTAACTTTTTAATTTACGAAAATTTAAATTTAACACGCTATAAAGCTGAAATTTGGCATACTGATAGAAATTGTGACCAAACCATTGGAAAAAATAAAAAAACCCGAAAATTCTAATTCACTCCTCTCCCCCATACATGTAAAGTTATGTAAAAGTAACACTGCCCACTTCCAGAGGCGCTAGAAAGCTGAGCTATGTCAGACTGATAGGAAATATGACAAAACTATAGGAAAAAACTTAAAAACCCCAAAATTTTAATTTACTTCCCTACCCTATAAATGTAAAGTTATGTAAAAGAAACATTGCCCACTTCCAGATACGCTAGAGAGCTGAGCTTCGGAAGGCCTAAAACTATAAAATAAAATTAAAAAACCCCAAATTATAATTAACTTCCCTCCCCTTTAAATGTAAAGTTATGTAAAAGTAACAATTTTCTCTTCCAAAAACTCTAGAGAGCTGAGCTTTGGAAGACTGATAGGAACTATGATAAAACTAAGTATAGTAAAAAATTTAAAAGCACCAAAATTTTAATTTATTTTCCTCCCCTATAAATATAAAGTTATGTAAAATTAGCTTTGCCTATTTCGAGCAACACTAGAGAGCTGAGCTTTAGAAGGCTGATAGGAACTATGATAAAACCATAGGAAAATATAAAAAAAACTCAAAATTTTTAATAAGGCATTGCAAAACTTTTGAATAATATTCCTTACATTTTACTACTTTAAAACTTAAATATTATCCAAATCCTTTAAAAAAGGAGTGATATCATAACAAAAACATTTCATGTAAAAAAAGCCAAGTACGCGAGAGTGGTGTTCCGTTAAAAGAATAGAGATAAAAGTAAAGCCCAGTTCTCCAATACAAATTTTAAAATTAAAAACTTCTCACTAGTTTGGAAATATTTTTGTAAACTTGGCTATTACGGCTGCAAATGACTCTTAGGCACAGTGCTAAATTGACAGTAAACACCATATTTCCTTTTTTTTTTTCAGATACCGACATGATCATTTCATTTCATGTTTATGCTCGGGCTGAATGAGGCGTAATAAGGCTGAAACGCTTCCCGAGCTACCTTTACCTCTGAAGACTTGCCCGTAACTTTTTTGTTAAAACTTTTTACCTCGTGAAATTCCTTCAAATTTAAAAAAATCCAGGGCTTAGGCTGTCTTCTGGGAGCCGAAACGCGTCCCCAAGCTAATTTACCTCTGAGAATTCACCCGTGAAACTTTTTTGATAAAGAATGTCATTTACAAATTCTGACATCACGTCAACATTTGAGCCTTGTGATTGCTGGTGGTTATTATTAGATTAATAATATTCGCGTTGGGGTGTGGCGTGGGCAAACACATCATTCCTGTATATGGTTTTCCTGTTTTAAACGGCTTAACTAATTATCACAATTTCTTTTTTATTAATTTTTTTGTTACGAATAAATAATTTTTTTTTAAATTCTGTCATATCAATCATGTCATAAACATTGCAAACCCAAAAATATATAAATTAAGATAATGTATTAATTTTTTTTGCATTCCATAGAGTGTATTTTTCCTTTTAATGTTTATCGGATCTATGTGTAGAATTTTTGACAGTAAGTAAACCATTTTTCAACAAAAATTGTATTTAGGACTTTCAAGCTCCGCAACTTTTCAGAGATCACAAAACCTCAAAATGGGTTTTCCAAAAAAAATTACAGCAAGTTTTTCTATAATGAAAGTATAAATGTTTGGTTTTTTATTTAAAGACAGTACGTTGTCACCATTAATCTTTTCTTACAAACTTTTGCAACCTTTTAAAGTTGTTATATTTCCTAAAGTGTCCCTAAATAAAAGTAAAACGTTGTTACCTTATATATAATATTTAAATTTAGTTAGATAAAGCTATTGTTGCTTATAGACTTACGCCATACGTTATCACCTTAATAAAACCGGCAACAGTGCCTGAGGTGGCAGAAAATAGCACATATCCAAAGGTTGTATATCGGTCTGAGGTCCGAACGTATTCCACGTATTTATCAAATATTTGAAAAAAAATTATTTACCCCTCTTTTGAAATTCTGGTAAAGGAACTTCCCCTCATGTCATATATGTACCTATATATGGGCTAACACCACTAGAAATAGGTGAGGTCAGGTCGTCATATTCTTAACGCCGAGGTGATATATATATATATATATATATATATATATATATATATATATATATATATATATATATATATTGATAAAGGGTACTTAGCCACCTCAAAACAAAGTATATAAACTACGGTGTCACCTCATATATAACTTCAGAACCTCACTCTTTTGAGGTGACAACGTTTTTCAATAAAAATTTTAGGGACGATTTCACACTCAGCAACCTGTGTGCAAAAATTTGTTCTGAGGTCACAAAATGGTATATATAGCTACTTTTTCGCCATGTAGTTCACGTATCTACCGGTGGCGCTAGCGTCGCTTTTACTGTAACTAAACGGTCCACTGAGTCACCTTGGTGGTATAAAACGTATTCTGCGTATTAAAACCGCGTAGCAGTGGCCTCAGAAATTTGGCAACATTGCAGATTAGATTTTAGACGCTACGGGTTCCTTTGTTATATATAATTTGTACCTGCTTTTTTTACCCTTGGAATATCTAATAGAATTCTCAGAAACGAGTGCCTTGGTCTGATATTTTAAGAGGGGCTTTGTAAAAGATTATTATTGTATTTTTTATCTTATTGAAATAATTTGACTAATTTTGCTAGCCTCCTTACATTTTTTGATTGATTTTGTAATATAATAAATTTTTGCGACAGCTATTCAGACACTTTCCTATGAACAAGACTTGAAATTATGACGTTTTGGTGCAAAAGGTCCGAAGCTTGGCACAATTATAGAGCGATGCCTGCTCTCGCCGGTTTTTTAAAAAAATGGCGCACGAATTCTCTTTTTTTTAAATAACTTGGTTTTTGTACAAAGTTTGCAACAAGAATTATAGCCAACAAAATTTTATATGAAAATGCTAAACTGAAAAGACTAAAAACAATGTTCGAGGTATGATATTAACCATTTTTTCATTTTGGAATTTGTCCAATTTGTCTTTTTGGTGGCCTTTAAATTAAAAGTTACTCATTTTTGAGAATGATTGAAATGACATGAAATAAAGATAGATAAATATTCTACAAAAATTATTAATCAGTTGCATGGGTAATATTCTTGGTAAGATACAAACCATAAAGTTTTAGGTCTACCCACATATATAATTAGGTTATATCTAATTTTCTAAAAACTAAGTACCTAAGACTACATGGGCTATTTTTAAAAATCAGAAAAAAAACCTGTATTATTTTTATAGGTTTCGTTTATTAGGTTCGCGCGCCGTATACCATCTTTTGTTGAAACATTTCAGCCGATATTTGACCTATCTAAAACTCTACTTCGGAATGAGCTACGAATCTCAAACTTTGCACAGTCGTAGATCTTCATGGAGCTAACAACCTCTCCAACTTTCATGGAATTCCATAAAGTAGTAAAGTAGTTACGAAATTTCAAAAAACGTCGAAATTGCCACTCACTCACTCACTCATGTATAGATCATAAATATTCTACTGTACTTCTAGACATGCTACAAAGCTAAAATTATGACCAAACCCCTGGAAAAAATCAAAAAACCCCAAAATTCTAATTTACTCCCCTCCCCCACACATGTAAAGTTTTGTAAAAGTAACATTGCCCACTTCCAGAAATGGCAGACTGATAGGAACTATGATAAAACTATAGAAAAAAAAATTAAAAAACTCAAAATTATCATTTACTTTCCTCCCCTATAAATGTAAAGAAATGTAAAAGTAACATTGCCCATTTCCGGACACGCTAGAGAGCTGAGCTTTGGAAGGCCGATAGTAACTATGATAAGACTATAGAAAAAAATTAAAACACCCCAAAGTTCTAATTTACTTCCCTCCCGTATAAATGCAAAAGTGTGTAAAAGTAACATTGCCCACTTCCAGAAACGCTCGAGAGCTGAGCTTTGGAAGGCTGATGGGAACTATAAAGAAACTATAAAAGAAATTTAAAAAACCCCAAAGTTTAATTAACTTTCCTCCCCTATAAATGTAAAGTTATGTAAATTAGCATTGTCCACTTCTAGAAACGCCAGAGAGCTGAGCTTTAGAAGACTATAGGAAAAAATTTAAAAACAACAAAATTTTAATTTACTTTCTTCCCCTATAAATGTAAAGTTATGTAAAATTAACTTTGCCTACTTCCAGGGACACTAGAGAGCTGAGCTTTAGAAGGCTGATAGGAACTATGAAAAAACTTCAATATTATCCAAATCATTTAAACAAGCAGTGAGATCATAACAAAAACATTTCATGTAAAAAAAAACCAAGTACGCGAAAGTGGTATTCCCTAGAAATAATTGAGATAAATGTAAAGCCAAGTTCTCCAATACATATTTTAAAATAAATGGTTCTTACTAGTTTCGAAATGTTTTTCTAAACTTGGCTATTACGGCTGCAAATGACTCTTAGGCACAGTGCTAAATTGAATGTAAACAAGTTTGGCTGGAATAGCAAAGTTTAAAAAAACGTTTCTAAACTAGTAAGATCCATTCATTTTGAAATTTGTATTGGAGAACTTGGCTTTACTTTTATCTCAATTCTTTTTACGGAATACCACTTTTGCGTACTTGGCATTTTTTTACATGAAATGTTTTTGTTATGATTCAGGCGAAAGCGATACTCAGGCGTGGCAGAGGATCAGGCTAACTCTGTTCGGAACCGCCTAGAAGACCCTCCGCCTGTCTTAGGAGAAGATGAACCAGGTGGCATCCCCCTAAGAAGGAACTCCACCGACCCGCATGAAAATGGACCTGACACCCCCAATGCCATAACAGTTCCAGACAATGTTGCTCATCAGGCAGATGAGCCCATAGCTGGAAACCGAAGAAGAGGCAATGTGCGATTTAAATGGACAGAAGAAATGAACATATACCTTTATCGTACATACCTACTACTCACAAAAATGGAAACAGACAAAACTCCCTACGGACACAGACTACACCAAGATATGCTACAGAAATTCCCACAACTAGCTGGTAAAACCTTGATGAACATACTCAGTCAAAGACGAGAGCTGTTCACAAAACACAGACTATCGCATGATATTGTGCAACAAATTCGCACCGAAGTAGAGGTGGAACTTGGGATGCGAGCACCGCCAGTTGAGGAGCAACAAAATCGAAATCACTACCAAACAACAGAAAATTATGAAAATGATATGCACAACCCGGAAGAACAAGAAGTATACAACAAACTTGAAAACAACATACAACGATACCAAGGTCTAAACCCCATTTTAAGACCAAATCTACCCAAGTTAAAAACATGCAAAGACACAAATAATATAATTGTACAAGTCAACAATGCTCTAATCCACAGAGTGACTGCTTGTAAAAACCTACAGGGCTTACACGACCTCACATATGCAGCAGCAAAAACAACAATTGAACTTCACAACCAAAAGACAATGAGAAAAACAACGCCCAAAGAACAAACGACACAACCAAGATGGGAAAAGTGGTTAACTGCAAAAATCGCGAAAATAAGGGCAGAAATTGGACAGCTAACACAAATGCAAAGTAAAAATATTAAAAACAGGAAGACGGAAACAAAAGCAAACCAAATTATCCAAAGATACGCAAACAAGTCCAATGGAACAATCATCGAAATTATCGACTTTCTAAAACAAAGACTACAGGTATACAGTCATAGACTCAGACGTTATCGAATATCCTACCAACGAAAAATAGAAAACAGATTGTTCAATACGAATCAGAGGCTCTTCTACCGACAACTTCTAAATCCAAAAACCGACGCAGAGAATGGAGAATACCCAACGCGAGAAAGTGTCAGAGAATTTTGGAGAAATATCTGGGAGAAACCAGCAAGTCATAAACACAACGCTGATTGGATGACACTCGAGAAAAAAAGAGTGGAACATATACCAGCTATGCTACCAGAAACAATAACATTGGAAGACCTAAAAAACACCTTGTCAAAAGCACACAACTGGAAAGCGCCAGGACCAGATGGCATTCATAACTTCTGGTATAAACGATTCACACACTTACATGAAAAACTGGCTTATCTTCTTACAGATATTCTTAACCACCCAGAAAATCTACCTAAATTCTTCACAATGGGAAATACCTACCTGCTCCCCAAATCGACACACCCACAACCAGACCCGTCAAAATATAGACCGATTACATGTCTGCCCACCATATACAAGATTTTGACAGGCATTCTCGCAGACAAGCTCTACAGACATATGACGAGAAACAATCTTCTCGCAGAAGAACAAAAAGGTTGCAGAAAGAAATCACAGGGCTGTAAAGAACAACTAGTAATAGATACAGTCATAACGAAAGATGCAATTAAAAATCACAGAACCTTATACACAGCATTTATTGACTATCAGAAAGCATTCGACAGCGTTCCGCACACCTGGCTAATTGAGAGTCTTAATATATATAAGGTAAACCCCCAAATTACAAATTTCCTAAAAATAGCGATGGAAAAGTGGGAGACAAACCTTTTGATATCAAACTCAAAAATAGAACCACTAAAAATGCGAATAAGTAGAGGGATTTACCAAGGCGATGCGCTAAGTGCTTTGTGGTTTTGTATTGCTATCAATCCACTATCCAATGCTATAAACAGCAAGAAATCCGGATATAAAATACCAGCGAGCACTCAGCAAGTAAGTCATCTAGTATATATGGATGATCTGAAACTCTTTTCAGAGACAAACAATGGCATAAAAAAGCTCCTTAGACAAACAGAAATTTTCTCAGCTGATATATCCATGAACTTTGGCTTGGACAAGTGTAGAATTAACAGCCTTGTGAAAGGTAAGTGGCAAAGAAGTGACGACTTTGAAATGTTACAAAGATCTGGAGGAGGTACGATTGCAGCTATGGATAAAAATGAATCCTACAAATATCTTGGTTTTCTGCAGTCACAGGGGATAGATGAAAAGTTGGTAAAACAACAACTGATAAACAAAATGAAAGAGCGGATAAAAGCCATTCTGAAGACTCAGCTGTCAGCTAGAAACAAAATCAGTGTAACAAATACACTCGCAACACCGGTTGTCGCATACAGTTTTGGAGTGGTAAAATGGACCGAAACAGAGCTGGAAGAAGCAAATCGATCCCTAAGGAAACTCTACACTAAGTACAGATCTCACCACCCAAGAGCATGTAAAGAACGGTTTCATCTCCCACGGAGCCAAGGTGGAAGAGGAATTACTGACCTACGACTCCTACACAAGCAACAAATCAACAATCTAAGAGAGTTTTTCCTTAAAACTGGTGAGAATTCCTTATTTCATGCTGCAATAAACACCACAGACAAACAGCTCACACCTCTCCAACTCTGCAAGGGAAATTATAGTTGTGATCCTGACTACAACATAAACACTCAAACACAAAAATGGCAACAGAACGAACTACATGGAAGATACCCTCATACACTTAACCATGATGACATAGATCAAAAAGCATCAAGAAGTTGGCTACTTAAGGGTAATATCTTTTCAGAAACTGAAGGCTTTCTCTGTGCTATTCAGGATCAAGTAATTCCCACAAAGTCATATCAAAAATACATTGTCAAAGACCCCAATATAACAAACACAAAATGCAGACTCTGTGGACAAGGGCACGAAAACATTGAACACATAATAAGTAGCTGTACGACGCTTGCTCCAAAAGACTACACAAACAGACATAATGATGTGGCAAAAATTATACACAGAGAATTAGGAATAAAATATGGTTTATTACAGAACCGGGAACCATACTATAAATACAACCCGCCACCTATCACTGAGAACGAAAAAACAACAATGTACTGGGACAGAAGCCTACAAACAGACCACCCAGTCCAACACAACAAACCAGACATATTTGTTTTAGATAAGGAAAATAACGAGATTCTAATCATTGACATCGCGATACCAACACCAACAAATATACATAAAAAGCACAAAGAAAAAATTGAAAAGTACTTACTTTTAAGCGAAGAACTAAAGAAAATCTGGAGGGTGGACAGAGTGCAAATTGTCCCAGTTATTATTGGAGCAACCGGAGAAATCCCAAAGAAACTGTTCAATGCACTAAAAATCTTGACTGTCCCGGAAAAGTTCTACCTAGAAATGCAGAAAGCTGTGATCTTATCCACCTGTAACACAGTAAGGAGAGTTTTGAACATTAACAAGTAACAATAACAAAAAGGGTATGTCTTGCTCTACTTACCAAAAGCCGACATACTCTTATACCTACCGTAAAAACGAGCAACAAAAAAAAAAAAAATAATAATAATAATAATAATAATAATAATAATAATAATAATAATAATAATAATAATAATAATAATAATAATAATAATAATAATAATAATAATAATAATAATAATAATAATAATAATAATAATAATAATAATAATAATAATAATAATAATAATAATAATAATAATAATAATAATAATGGTTTATTGAGGGGCGAACCGTCCTTCTCCCCAAGAACGGAGACTTGTCCGACCCAAAGAACTATCGCCCGATAACATGTTTAAACGCCTGTTACAAGATTTTTACGCGACTCTTGTACCAGCGGATACTCCAAGCCATGGGTCCCGTGTTTAGTGGAGTATACGAGCAGCGAGGGTCAAAGAAAGGCGTAGCCGGCTGCAAGGAGAACCTTCTAATAGACCGATGTGTCACACAGGACTCCTTCCAGTACAAGCGAAACCTTTTGATGACCTGGATTGATTACCGTAAGGCCTTTGACACAACTTCTCATGAACTTATTATTCACCTTTTGAGAGGCCTTGCGGTGCCAGATCCCATAGCGAGATGCATTTCAGGAATGATGCCATTTTGGAAGACCCGATTTACCATATGTACGGGTAACGCAAAGGTGTCGACTGAATTGGTGTCATTCCGACGGGGAGTGTTTCAGGGTGATTCCCTTAGCCCACTCCTCTTTTGCGTCTCGCTACTTCCGTTATCTGTTGCTTTGCGGAACACAAAGGGATACATGTGCGGTGCTCCTGGCCGTAGAACCCATAAGGTTACTCACCTCTTTTATATGGATGACCTTAAGTTCTACGCGTCGACGAAGAGAGACCTCGACCAAGCTCTTCGGGTAGTACAGGAGTATACTCATGCGATCGGGATGGAGTTTGGGTTGGATAAGTGTGCGACGGTTCAACTTAAGAAAGGACGCCATGCGGATCACGCCGAGGACGCGCAACTTGTAGATGGGAGCATCCTACGACATCTGGATGCCGGAGAGACCTATACCTATACCTATCTGGGTGTTCCCCAGGGACACATCCATGATAGTGTAGCAATAAAAGGGTCTCTTCGCGACAAGTATCAGCAACGACTAAGACAAATCTGGAATTCAGAGTTGTCTGGAAAGAACAAAGTCGCTGCTACAAATATGCTTGCCGTCCCTATAATCACTTACTCCTTTGGAGTCATTAAGTGGAACGTGAACGAGTTGCGTGAAATTGACGTGAAAACCCGCAAGATGATGACTCGATACCGAAGCCATCATCCTAAGGCGTCTGTCCAACGGCTTTACTTCCCACGTTATCAGGGAGGCCGTGGACTCTTAAGTTTGGAGTGTTTACACAGACGAATAGTCCTAAGTACCGCGTGCGAAGTAATCAGAGACGAGGATCCCCTGCTATGCATGGTGCGTAACCATGAAACATTTGGGGTGGGGGCATTTCTTTTTAACACCTTGGAACACCGAAGTCGCGTGATGGGTATACAGGTTCCTGATACAAGTTGTAGGGCCTGCCATAGGGCGCCGGAGACCTTATATCATTTGCTGTCCGCTTGCGGGCGCTATGCGGTCTCGGCGTATATCCATCGACACAACGCAGCGTTACGGGTGCTGTATTACCATCTAAGGCACTCGTACGGTGTTGATGATGCTCCAGTGCTGCCATATGTCCCCTCTGATATTCCGTCCGTCGTGGAGAATGACAGAACCAGAATATACTGGAATTTCGCATTCCCCACACTCCGGCTTGTAAACGCTAACAAGCCGGATATAGTACTTCTTGACAAAAATGACAAAATTA